>SSNP01000013.1:2277753-2327516 GCA_006937955.1 Pachypanchax playfairii | reverse complement strand
CCCCCCCCCCCCCCATGTTGCTGTCTCTTCCCAGCAGTAGAAGATGCCATTCATTTCTGAGTTCACATCCTCCACCCTGGCATTCACTGTTTCATCTAATCACTTTTGTCCTTTCAAAACATCTGGAAATGCAGCTGAGTAACAGATTGCACAGCTGAATATGATCCGAAACATGCCGTTGAGAATTCAAATTTGGGATTTCTTGTTAGACGGGGAAGGGTTAACAGTATCACATTGCTACTTTTCACCACTCTTGACTGGTATTACCTTTTCAATACCTGCTTAAACATCTTAGAGCCCCACTGTGTAACTGTGTTCCTTCAGGCAGCACTGCTACTCAGCCTGATTTTATGTAGTCAGCAGGTGGCATCATTAGCCAGGGAATAAAAATGAAAAGTAATACCCTTGTGTCTTGCTATGATATCATAGCAGGGCTCATTGGCATCATTTTCCTGTTTCTAGTGGGCAGGATAAGGAGGTAAGGAGGTGTAAATTTAATATGTTTTGTCATCTGTTTTACATTTTAAAGAATGAATGCGTACAGTTACCACAGCCAAATGGGTTGTTGGGTCATGCCATTCTGTGTGCGAGCAAGACAAGATCAGCCTAGAAACCACACAAAGATCCCAATCTTAACCAAGCTGAAGTCATACACGCTGGCTGTTTCAAGCCCACTGACATCCTCTAATTATGTTGGCATCTCCATTCTTTGCACCTCACTTGGTCATGTGGCAGCACGTACACAGTACGCAGCTGTCAAAAAGTATTTACCCCCTTGCAGATTTCTTCAGTCTTTGCTTTTTTTTGTCACATTTGAAGGTTTCAGATCAACAAGTTTTTGATATCAAAGATAGCCGGAGTGCACACATAAGGCAGTTTTTATATATTTTAATTTCAGAAATTGTAAAATGGAAAAAGTAATGACAGTACCCCATTCGAACCAATGAGAGATGCAAAGGCACCAACTGGCCCAAAACATCTTAATGATCCCCCAAAACTTTTGGAACAACATTCTGACTGTCAAGGCAAACTTTAAATGTGTGTTCTGTTACGTCTGGAATAAAACTAACTGCTTTTCATTAAACGAACATCATACTGACAGTTAAACATGGTGGTGGTGGTGTCATGGTCTGGGAATGTTCTGATGATTCAGAGCCTGGCTATTTGCTGTAACTGATGGAACCATAAACCCTCTTCTGAAGGAGAACGACCAGCCATGAGTTCATGACCTTAGCTTCAAGGTCACTTGGGTTCTGCAGCAATGCAATGATCCAAAGTACACCAGCAAGTCCACCTCTGGTTAAAAGAAATGAAGGTTTTGGAGTGGCCTTGTCAAAGTTTGGACTTAAATCTGATTGAGATGCTGTGACATGACTTTAAAAGACCTGCTCAAAAACCCTTCAATCTGTCTGAAGTAAAACAATTCCTCAAAGAAGAGAGGCACAGAAAACCTCTACAGGGAGCTTGATTGCTGTTGATTTCACCGAGGGTGGCACTTATAAGATTTAGGAGCAATCAGTTTTTCACATACAGCCTAGTTGGTGTGGATATTTTTGTTGTTATTGTTATTAAAGGAAATCATATTTTAAAAACTACATTTTACATTTATTCAGGTTTTGTTTGTCTGATATTAACATTTGTTGCTCATCCGAAACATTTAAGTGTGACCAAAATTAAAAAAATACTTTTTCACAGCACCGTGTGTCAATAACAAAACATGTCCATGTAAATAAATGACAAGACATTAGTTAATTTATGCAGAATATGTTGAGTTACACTTGTAATAGTAATGCTGAGAGACTGAAGTGTGGCCAAACATGTCTGGGGCTTTGGACTGTGGAGTTCCTTGGATAGTTCCTTCTGCATGCCAGACAGGTTGTATATAAAGCTGTCACAGAAAAACCTTGCAGAGCTGGAGGAATATCCAAGCATTTCTAAGCCTGCTGGATAATGATCTCACACACTCGCTTCTTTTAACATAATCATGATAAGTAAAGGAAGTAAACAAATACCAAAAACCTGGCCAGCTGCCATTGTTGGCACTTTTGGCAAAAGCTGCACATACATGCATCAAATTACTCTGACAAGACTAACATCCTTTTTGAAAGCTGCCAGCAAACATGTGTACCTTAGCGCTCAGCCTAAAGCTGTTCTTGAGGTCAACTGTGCAAGTTAACCTCTTGATCTCCTCCCTTCTTGTTAACCCACCATCACCTCTTCCTTCTCTCACACACAAACAGACCACCAAATGAAAGACTTTACTTTTTTGCCTGCTTGACCAAACCATGCTTTTAAAAACAATTCTTTGAGAAAATGGATCAGAGCGTGACATGATCACACAGTGCACAGAGAAAGCATCAAGCAGAGGAGCAGAAAAACGTGTGTGTGCCAGTACCCCGCAGTGATTGCCTGATTATTTGCAGATGGGCAGCGGAGGACTTGCGGAGTGTGGAGGTTCCCCCTGGCACGCATCGCATATGATTAAATCTATGAATGCCTTAGAATTTCAAACACTCCCCCCCCTCCCCTCCAAACACCCTGCTGCAAACTTTTACTCCTGTATTTCTTCGCGCACGATTCTGACAAACCCTTTTCGTGGTCACCCTGTCGCTGTATTATGTGACGGGTGTGAGGAGGGCTCAGCGGGGGCCACACTCCTAATCCGACTGTCTCTTCATTCATTGAGAGTTAAGACCACTATTTACAAAGGGGCTGAAACCCCGTCTCGACTCCTGCGCCTCCGCTGAGCGATTGTTATTCTTGTTTCCGACCAACTGTTCAAAGTTCAATTAAAACCAGCTTAAGGAGTTGGAGTGGAGATGAGCAATTTCTCACTCTTCGTGTGTTTATTCCGTGTTTACTCATTCAGTAATTTATCTCCTATATAATCCGACACGAATAAGCAGTTTTTTATGATTTATGTTACAACATAGGTCTTGTTGGGATAATTAAAACACGTGTTTTTAATAAAAAGAAGCAAATTCAGACACGTTTTATTACCAATCGTGGAAAGCGCGCGTGGCGACCCAAGCGCGCATTTTACGCACTAATCACTACCTCTGAAATCGTTAAATGATGTGAAAAATCTTTCTTTTAAAAAGTTAAGAAGTTATTTATAACGCTGCTAAACTGATGTGTTGGTCTGGATTGGATTTTATTTGGGTGAAATATCTAGAAAGTTCTTGAACCTTCTGGTTCAGCAGCTTTCACCTGCGGGTTGTAACACGTTGGATGTTATTTTCAGACTACAGAGACAAAACATGTGTGAGTATTGCTCATCTGTGTGACTCTCTAGATGCTGCTGTAAGTTCTGTAGGTTTTTGTGTAAGTTTGAGTCTCACGGTACCTCTTTTGTTTCTCCTCCAGCGGTTGGACGGCGCCTGACAGTTGCTGTATTCCATACAGTTCAAAACGATCAGGGCAAATGAGAAGAGTCGAAACTGCATCTGGACGGTTTGTTGCTAAGACTCCAATAAAAAACAAAAATATAAAAAAGGGGGAAAGAAAATGAATAACGCACCAGTTGATCTTGGGATAAATTCACTGACTTTGTTGTTTTAACTGATCCTCAAATGTCAAACATCTGACGGGATGCGACATGGCATCACGCCGCCCGCTGGAATCATTTTAAAGAGCGCGCTTATCCTCCCGTCAGTACAAAAGTGTCCGTCCCTGTTGGTGCGCTTCGGGCCGAAAAACAAAATGTGTGATAAGAGACTAATAAAATCAACAGCTTGCTGTTTTCGAGGGGATGAAAGTTGGGACTGTTCTGTGTGTTAATGCGTTGGAACAATCGCGGATGCAAACGCAGTGCGCGCTGCTCAAACTCCTTTTTCTTTTCTCAAAAATCAACCCAAAACGTTGCGTAAAGGTAACCGAAAGGTTCCGGGAGATAAGGTGATGTTCGTTCACTCCTCAGAAGAGGTGTAATTCCGCTCCGCTCCACTTCCAGGTTCTCTCTGAGTGCAAGTGCGGCTCAGAAACACGCAGCATCCCTCTCTGCTGTGCGAGGAACTTGTGTCTTGAGAGGAGAGCGGAGGTTCGAGAAGGAGGGGAAAAGTGGTAGCGGTGACTGGGAGGGTGGGTTGGTTTTCCTTTCCTGTAGCTTGATTTAAAAACTTGGACTTGCTTCACCTGCGTTTCCACCCTCTTTAGTTTGTTTTCCTTGCTGGAGTCCAAACAATCCTGCGTGTGACGCCTGCTTTAAAGCGGAAAACGAGAGCCGGTGAGTTTGCCTCTGCGTCCTGCGCGCTGCTGAGGTTGAGCGGTGACTGACTCCCGACTGGTCCTGATGCTTGCTGCCTTTTTCCTCATATAGCGGCGCGTCTCTGTCACGTGCAGAGATTCCTAGTTTTGCGTTTCCTCTTTTTTCAGGATGTTGAGTAGCTTCTACCCCCACCCCCAAACCCCCACACCCCACCTTTTCCATCCAACTCCAGCCCCAAACCACCCAGCCAGCAGCCCCCAGGGCGCACTTAGCCATTCTGGGCCGGTTCGTGTTTGCCTCTGGGTCCTAGTGAGCGTAAAAAGTTGGGTTGTCATAAAAGGAGAGAAAAAAAAAGAAGTTTGTTTTTTTAATTTAATTTTATTGCAGAATAGCTACGGTATTTCAGTCTGCGGTGGGTAACAGGAATTTTAGGTTAAATTCAAATGAATCAAGTTTCAAAACTTTCTTATCCATGTCGGGGGTTTCAAATCCAAGTCCGACATGTGGATGTGCAGGTCAGCCATAATTGTACCTCCATCCTCCCTTTAACAGGAACTAATGCTCTTCGCCGCAGTTTATTTCAGGAGCAGGAATAAATTATTTTCCCCTTCCTTTTCTCTTCCCAGAGCTTTTCATGCGGAGCCATGTAACCTCAACAGGGGAGACATCCATCTCCTTCAGCCAGGACTACCCTACCTTCGCTGTTAAGATGCTCTGATATTTTCACCCGCATCTCTTTGATATTAAAGACTGGAGGTTCAGCAGCTCCAGGGGGAAAGATGAATAAAAGCAGGAATGGAACGTGCATGTGGTGTTTTTCAAAGAATTGTGATATTGGAGACGTCGGTGGACAATATTGAATATCATTCCAGCCTCCTCCAACACAAGCAGGGGGATGTTCTTCTCTCTTCCGCCACTAGGTGTGGCACTTAATCTTTTATTTATTTGAAGAAATATTTGTATGTGAAAGTGAAGTTATGAAAGGCAGAGGATCTACAAGTGTGAGTCCAAGTAAAACAAGAAAAAAAAGTGCATGGGGCATTTATACAATAAACGAGTTCATTCACAGATCTAACAGCTTATGTGCAAGTAAAAAAAAACAACTCCCCATCTTAAAATGACTAAAGTTCATCTACATGCTGGTTTCAACAGCAGAAAAAAACATCTATAACAACCACCTTAAGCAGTAAAACACACAGGAGAAAATCGGAGTTGTTCTAAAACCTCTGGTGACCTTCGTCCTAACTGTGTTTATTTATCTCTCAGAGAGCAGTGACAGTGTGGTCAGGAGGGCTGTTAGCCGCAGGCAGTGCTGCTGTTCTGGATCCCCCTCTAAAACAACACCAGAGTGCACGGTTAAGGTGAATGTGTTGATATTGGCCTCTGGCACTTTTATTTTCATGATGTGTCACTGAGAAAAGGGGGCCAGTAAACTAATCACTTTATACCCCCACCTCCCCACCCCTTCCTCCTGCTGGTTGCAGCACAGGAGTGGAGGTGACGTCAGCATTTGGATGTGCTGGCTCTGAGCCCTCAGTCCCATAACAGCAATGAGGGAAGCTGCTGTGCACTCTGCTCATCAGGGATCCAGGGGAGATGGTCCTTATAGTGGGTCCTGTCAAGAGTTTTCATGATTTGAAGAGGGGAAAACAACATTTGGGGGGGGGGAGGGGGCTCAGTTATAATCTACATTCTTCAAAAGATTGTTCTTGAAAAGGATGGCTGAGGTGAACAGCAGCTCCAGTCAGATTACCCATAAAGACTCATCACACCAGTCAGAAACATCCTGCCTCAGAACTTGTTTGTGAAATTTCTCTTTTTACTGAAATAATTTGAAGTTAAATCATTAACACAAGCCTTGAAGTTGTTCACATTCAGCTTTAGGCTGACATCTATAAAAGAAAGACTTAAAACCTTTTTAGTGGTTTAAGGTTGAGCAACAATGAGCATCTTTCATCCTTTCATAGGACTTTTCAGAACTTTCAGTGACATTTCTTCACTTTGATAAGAAGTTTTCTGGTCGAACCTGAACACAACATAGAAGAAAGTCAGCTATGACTGATGTAAATTTATAGAATATCATCAGTTTATTTTGGGGGTTTTCAGTGAGTTTATAGCAGAATGCAGACCTGATATACCGAGTAGCATCATCCTATTTGAACCGGATCCTGACACAGAACGTTGCTCCAGATCAGCCTCGTTCTTGCTTCTGATTGGATGTTATTTATTTGGAAGGTCTAACCTGTCCTTTTTCTTGAGCTCCATGTCTGGTTTGCACCCTGAAGCCTCTCTGTGTGTTCTTCTGTTCATCGTGGCTGAACTGGATAATGACATGTCTACCAGCTGGACCGCTTTCCTCTCTTGGATGAACGTCGTCCAAAGTTTTTTTTTTCTTTCTCTTTTGTTTTTCATGGACTTACATTCCTTTTCCTTCAGAAGACACTGATTCAATGTAACAGCAGCGACTGCTATGTGAACAGTCAATGTTCTGCTTTTGTTTGAACATTTTTCTTTCTATGTTTTTGTGCCATGAATGAATATGGATGAAACTTTTAGGACAGGTTGTGAAGAGCAGAAGGAGATGGATGAAACTTTTTGAAGAGATCCAGATCTCAGTCTGGATCCAGGAATTTTGTCAAAGGTTTCTTTATTATTATGGGTTAAAATAGCTGCTAGGCAGAGGTATTAGCTCTCCGAGTGCTTTCATTCCATGTTTATGGATTTTAATTTATTTTAAAAAGGATATATTACTATTTAAAACCAAAACAAAGAGGAAAAAAGCAAAAAAATTCTTACAAACTGACTTTACGTTAAGTTTACCTTCCAATGTCAGAGTAAGACTGAGATGGAGAAGAGTAATGAAAGATTCATCAGTCAGACTGACATTAACTCCAAATTAATGTTAGTCTGTTTAAAATGGAATAATTGTGCCCTTCTGGTCAGATGTGGTTTAAATAACTGAGTGGCTCGTTCACGTGGTTCTGAAACTTTCTTCCTAGAGGTTGGGACTTTCTGTATAAGAAGCCTCCAGATGACGAGAAGCGCCAACTGCAAAATAAATTGGCTTGTCATTAATTTGCATGTGCTCAGTTTTGACATGAATGTCACAGGGATGTGTGAGAAAAATGATCTCAGACAGAATCGCCATTTCTTTCTCAATAGCAGGTTTGCAAGACACGGTTTAAGCACAATTTTCAGTGAGACTGAATGTTTATTTTTATGAACTCACTCCCATCGTGGCAGACCGGACTGACACGTTTAGATCCAGTTCAACGTTTCAGCAGCAGGAAAAAGATAAAAGATGTGTTAACGATCCCACGGTGGTTATTTAAGACTTGAAAAATCAACCAAACAACAGAAAACCCTAAAAAGGGTTTTTATTTTTTTTCCTTTTTTTATTGTCTGTAGTGTACTTGTGTTTATCAACTGAGCAGGTCTGTGACGCATTATGGAAAAAAATAAAAGAAGGAAAGCACCAATTATTGGTCTGTCGTGCTTTTCCTCTAGACAGAACAGAGTCATACGTCTGTTGAAGTGACCATTTGTGGGTGAAACACACACACAGGTGATGCAACACTCTTTGTCTGTGTCAGACTTTTTAAGTTTAACCTTACAGAATAGGTGTATGTACCATTAAATCTTTGTTTAGGTGTAAAATTTCATGAAAAAACAAGAAAATTACAGGCAGACAAAAAAAATAACAGCCTGTTTGTGAGCAACTGCAAGTAGGAGGGAGGGGAAGTCAAAGAATTGAGTTATGAGAAGGTTAAAAGCAGAGAAAAAAGGGAGGCGGGGGTGGGACGAGACATTAAAAAGATTGTGTCCGTCTGGCTAATGGTTCTTTATGGCTCCCTGGTGTCCTCAGATGGACAGGATGACTGGCAGAGAGTGTGACCATGGGTAACTGTACATCACCTCTGTTTGCCCCCTTCAGCTGACGTCCCACTCAGTGGGGCTGCCGGCCACAGTGAAGTGAACCACTAAAACACCATAAAACCAACAGACTAAACAGCCATTCATTATTACTGTGCACTCTCGAGCCGCATCACACGCAGCAGTCTTAACTGTCCCACTCAGTGACTCAATGTGCACATTAAAACTTCATCAAGTATTACTGATACAAAAAGTCTGACCGCTCAAACCTCAACCGCTGTTCGTAATGTCCAGAAATAAGGCAGTCAGGGGTGAAAATGGTTTTCTTGGTCACTTTTATTGAACTGGTGATGACTTGAACCATGTGTAAAAGAGCAATGTGCTCTTTGACAGAAAAGTGTGGAATAAAGAAATAAAGAACGATCCATCTTCCTTGTGCAGCTAAAATCCTGCGTCCTGACCAGCCCAGCTCGGTGTCTGCAAAAAGAAAAGAAAACATCCAATTAGATCATTTGCAGATAACTTAGACTGATCAAAACAGTTTTTGTTGATTGTGGGAAAACTGAAACAATAACACACATGTGCAAGCAGTTAAATGGTGACATGTTCATTGTTGGGACACGTGTGTGTTCTACTGGTGGCTGACAGGGACCCAGAGCAGTCGGCCCAGATGGCAGGCAATAAAAGTTCTTTCTATGTAAGTGATTTGTAGCCTTGAGGACAGCAGGATGTAGTACTTTGTAAGCTGTTTGCAGTAACTTTTGTCTAATTACTTAAACTTTTTAATGAGAGGGAGTCTTTATTTAATGGCTGAGCTTGTGGCAGATGTCCTGCTGCAGATATTCAAACAATAGGAATGAAGAATTATAGTGCATCAAAGAACTATTAAAGTTGCACAGTTACAAAGTGAATATTTAACTAGTCTGTTGTAACTAACTCACCAATCAGTTTGAATAAGTCTACAAGAGGTGGGTTACCAGAAAACCCAGAAGGTCAGAGCTAAAACTGGGATGATTGGACACTCAGCCAGACACATCCAGCAGGTCCTAAGTGCAACAAACTCCAGGGTTTCAGGAACGTTCACTCAAAACATCCACCTTATTTACGTTGCTGAGCTGAGTCACCGAGCTCAGGCCTCGTTTTATAGTTGTTTGAAATCTACCTTGTCATTAGGCCTTTGAAGAGCAATGGAAGGATGAAAGCATTAGCTCTCTTAAACTTGCTCTTACTGGCTTATTTCGTGTAAAGAGAGCTTTGTTGGTGGTTGTTCATCAACATTCTTTAGCCTTGTTCCTCTGAGCTGATCATTTGAGATTCTTTGAACTGCCCATAGTTCATGTTGACCTTCAATCGGATCAGTTGATGGGAGTTATGGGTGCCCTACAGCAACAGGCTGTGTGGATATTGAAATTGTACGACGTGCATTACTCACTTCGTTTTTGTTGCTGCTGACCTGCTTCTTCTCAATGTTCATGGTCAACATTTGGCTGCGGAACGAGAGGCTCTTGGTTTTCTCAATCACCTGCTGGTAAGGTGATATAGCGTTGTTCCCCATGACAACATGGCCCTGAAAATATAGACCTCATTGAAAACGGCACCCTCATAAATGAACAGAAGTCAATCACACTTGGTTTTGCAGACACTCCATTCTACAAACCCCAGAATAAAGTCGCATGAGTTTGTTTCATTTCCACTGTAGGCATTTTTAGATAATTCCATGTCATTCTGGGAGAATGGGTATTTTTTGCTGATTACAGACAACCATTCTTCTGTGAATGTGAAAACATGCAGGTTCACTGTAGAGCCTCACATAAAAAATGTCAGTTTTACCAGTTTAGAGTCAATCTTGGCATCTAGTCTGGCGTTGCGGATGAGGTTGACGATCCATCTCTCAGCATCCTCAGGAGTCATGTTCAGTTTGTCTGCCAGCATGCTGTTGGTGAAACAGACGATGAGACAAGGAGATCTCATTTGTTTGGATTAAGACTGAAATAATCCAACTTTTTTCAAATAAATTGGTTAACACTTTTGTGAACTTATAAAAAACAGAGGAAGTCTGGAGGAGATAGATGCTCTGATGAAGTTCATCAAGGTCAAAATGTTTATGACTTTCTTTGATATAGCCAAAAATATTTACTGTAGAAAAGGTTAGTTTAAACTACTGTGAATGTTCCACAATTTGCTTGAGAAATAGGCCTTTAGGCCTGTAGTCTTTATAGTAGTAAACTGTATGACAGTATCATTTGAGATTGAACAGCTTCACAACTTTCAAATAAGTCCTTAACACACAGGTAAATAAGTAATGGTCTAAATACAGAACCTTGTGGAACACCAAAAGGAATCAGTTGTGTCAATCACTGGCATCTGTTAATGCCGGGTTCACACGACAAGATTTTCATGCCGATTTTGTCTCGATTTTCCCCTTCCGACAAGCCCCCGATTATCGGGACGACTCGTAAGTTTCAAGTTTATTTATTTATAAAGCGCCAGTTCGTGACAAAGTCATTTCAAGGCACTTCACAGAAAAATCAACCAATTAATAATAAAACATTTTCTATCTAAGGAACCAGCCGATTGGGTTGAATTGTTAGTTCAGCACAATCCCCCATCCTGAACAAGCACGATTGGCGACAGTGAGTCGATATTAGGTAAGATAACCCTAACCGATAATCTTGCTGTGTGTGGTGTGTTAAACATGTTGGATTGTCTTGGCCCAATATTGGTCCGTGTGTGATGTCTTGCGAGGAGAACCGAGCATGTAGCCTTCTCAGTGCAGTGTGTAGCCAATCAGAAAGTGAGGTGACGGATGCTTCTTTTTCTTCTGACGCCTGGTTCACACTGTCTGAAGCGCTGCGCTCAGCTGTTCCCATGTTCACACCAGACTCTGGTGTGAACAGGTGACCAGAAACAAATTTCTCAGCGACGGTCCACAAGTGCTTCTGCTCATCTGTTTCTTTTTGGGGGTGAAATCCGTCTCTATTGCGAGTAAAATCATTACGTTTATCATGTGTGGCCACATGACATGATGAAACACCACACACGATAGGAGCAGAACAGGAATATGCCCGATTTTTTTGGTGTGTGTGCGGCCTGAAACTCTTGCAACACTGTAAAAGTCTTGTAAAAGGCTTTACTCTTTAGGTTTCTAATTTGCTGCTAATTCTTCCTCTTACATGGCACTGAATGTAATCACTGCATTTATATTCATTTAAATCAGTCCTTTGCTTGGAATTCTTCTATTAGATTTTGATGTGTACTTATTTTTTAAAACTTAATAGAAAAAATAAAAATCTGTATTTATTTGCATACTGAAAGATTTTTTTAAGGCTGCTTTTTCCCATTAACTGGTATTTTTTCAATTTGTAAAATTTTCAACCATCATTACAAATCATTGCATTGAAATATGTTAGATGTTCGTAATGATGATTCAAACATAACATTTGGCAATTGCTATCAAGTTGCATAATTTCATACTTTTAAATTGCATTTCTCCATATTACAGTGAAGAGTTGTGGAGGGGGTGGAGCCTAACCCGTGGGAGGAACTCTGGAGCAAAAGCCATGGATGTGCTGAAAGTACACTCATCCTTTCAAATTCTAATATATTTTATATTCTCATTTAATCTGTTAGCTTTGTCACTTTTCAGTCAATTTTCTGCGCATCACATTGAGAATTAGACCAGATGAAACAGTTAAAAACCCATGCTAGGTAACAGCAGGTTATTGCTGGTAATGTAAGACATTAAACAAGCAGACATTCACTTTTAGCTCAAAGTACATCCTCACAGAAACTGGTATAATCTAGCTAAGTCTAAAGTAAGATGCAGGTCTTAAAGAGAATGCATTTTAATTTAAATACAATGCACCTGAAATTACAACCCCAAGAGTCTCTTGTTTTTCTGCCAGCAGATGTTGGTGATCTACATAAACCTCAGAAAAATCCCAGACATTAATTGCAGTAGTTCCAAATCCCATGGTAAGATCAAGCATTTGCAAACACTGAACTCAGTTGTATTTAGCAGCTCTGAATCATGCATCAAATATGCAACTCCACCAAATAACTTTCACTAAATACGACACTACATCATGATGGATGTTAGACATTAAGTGCCAAATAAAAAATTCCTTTTTTCATGTGATACTGTTAATAAATGGCCCATATGTTACGCCTCAGGCAGAAAGTATATAACACAAAGAACACCTCTAATGGTCCTTTACTAATGGGAATCTGATTTACAGACTTACACGAATTACTCAATTAATGGTGCAGGTACAACCTCATGTTGTGAGCCTAAGTGGTTACTTCTACTTATTTTTTGTGCCCGTGTCCATGGCAAACACTCTCCATCTGGCTGCTAAAGCTTGTCATGACTCACGGTTCCAACCTGTGGCTGTCACCCAAATAAAAGGCAGGTTGGACACTGGCTTTCTCTTTGATACAGCTGGACGTAGATGTGTCACAGCAGAGCGAGCGGAGGTAGAGAGTTGCTGGCCCTCTTTAATCCAAAGCTTTCCCCACTGCAGCTGGTCTCCCTTGTGGCTTTTGAAATAACTAGACCCCCCTCGATATCCCATCTATACCTCCTTCCCCCAACATTTCCTGCCCCTATCCTCCTGCCTGACCCCCACCACCTGCCACACCTTCCACTTTTCCTATAAGGGGCCCGATAAATATTCTTAACCACTTTCCTGAGAATTACTACAGAAACCTCATCTTAAAAGCTAAACTCTATCGGTGATCTCTGCTGACAAAAACCTGACAAGAACAAAAATGTAGGTACAAATTGTCATTAGGTTTAATCTGTTTGGCTTTTTACAAAATAATAAGGGTCATAAAGGCCAATATAAAAACAATTTACTGCACTAATTTTCCCTTCCTGGTACATTAATCACACTTTGTGAGACTCATTCAGTGAAGGCTCGAATCTTCCCAGACCACAACACTTCTCACGCCATGGCTCTGCAAACAGATCCCACCGCTATTAACGATTGCAACCGTCGCCCTGGGTCTTTTTTAAAACATTTTTTTCAGCGGGAAGAAATCTTATTGGGGATTTACAATATAACTATTTAACTTCAAGACTGAAAAAAAAAACATCCCCACTTTCTAAGCCATGGATGTTGGTCAAATTGCTGTAAAACCACATAAAAAGGGGGAGTGTAATGATGTCACTATCTGGATAGGGCATCAAAAGCATAAACAACAAACAAGAAGCATTACCTCAGCAAATGAGGAAAATTGGGTTTGGTCTCCAACTGACGGTGCACATCTCTCCACACATTCACCACAGTGAAGTGACAGAGAAGGTAGATAATGAGTTACAAAAAAAACATCTGTGAGCAAATTCATGTCTATCAGAGCAGCCTGAGGTCAGAAATAAGGAGACAGACAAATCTGCCAATCACTCCAACAAACCTCACACTAACACTAGGCCTGCTGGACAGCTGATTACACTTCGGCTCATCAGACCAGAGGAAAATGATGCATGACAACAAAATTGTCCCTGTGGATCATTACTTGGGATGTGACAGGTTCAAAAAAGCGTTGGCTGTCTAATGATGCGAGTTCAGGCTGTGATGGATAACATATGTCAGTGATGGCTGAGAAACACTTTCAAAATCAAGAACTTTCGCCTGCAGGCTTAAAAAAGTGCCTAAAGTAAAGAAAATAAGGTATTTTATATAAACGTAGCTCATTGTAATGGGAAAGCTTTTACCAAGCCATCAAACTTTTACTCATTCATAAGCTTTTTAACCATTAAATAGATGGCCAATATTACATTTTTTATTTGATCTCACAACACCAAGACATTGAGAATATTTATAATATCTTTTGTACATGTTTTCTAAAGGACTTGTTCACAACAGTTACAGTTTGACTAGACAGTTACCCGTGATAGGAGCTAATATTTGCATTGTACAGTTTTAATTCTACAGAACCAGTTATAGACATGTGCAGCGACCTGATGGTACAAGACAAGAGATTAAAAGCTTAGAAGTGTCTGAATTATTTGATCAGTAATACGTGTACTGAACACCAGTATATTTACTTACACTCAGAGATAACTTTCTCTTGTTTACAGAAGAATCATGTGATCTCTGGAGAACTGAAATTCCATTTGTTATTAGTTATAATTTCGCTCCGGTGATTAAGTGATTGCTGTTGGTGTTTTGCTTGATAATTCTAGAAACTGGAAGCACCTGTCAGTCAAGTCCAGGTCAAATGTGGGGATCAGAATGAACGTGGTCTGGTTTCCTAACCGAGGACTTAAACTAACCCCTAACCCTTGTCAACATGCTCTGCACAGCGTAATACAGGATCATGAAGTGCCCCATAAGGCCCAGGGGCTTGGTCTGTATCAGTCAAAGTTCTCTAATCTAATTAACAAAAAGTCTGGGAAACTTTTCCTCCCAGGAAACACCTGTCCTTCAGATGACTTTATTTTCTTATTCAAAGTTCTCCAGTAGCTCTACTTAGAACCTAGCAGAACATAAATAGAAGAGGGGAAAGGTGGAAGATCCAAAAGGAAGGAGGGACCGGGTGGTACTTGAAGAACCTACGCTATTGACATCTTTTGGCCCCTGAGTCGAGCAGAAAGACTCCATGACTGGTTTTAGTTTACACAACCATGATCCTGTTCCCTGGGGTATAGGGATCACTTTCATTCTGACCCCTATTCTGTTAGGCTCTGAGCTTTCAACTTCAGGGTAGTGGACTCTGAGAGTTTCAATACTAGCCTCACACTTGAAGTAAGGGGTCAGGATTAGGGTCTAATTTGGTTAGGGAGGAGAGGAGGGATGGGCAGGTGGGAGGGGGGGTCCTTCAACAAAGTACCCTCCTTCTTGACATAGCTGGTCTAAATTGAATGCATTGTTAAACAGCAACACATGATCGTGTTTGGAAGGCTGTGAGCAGTTTGGAGCAGCTTCACTTCCAGATTGGAATAAAATTCTTTTTTTTTTCAGTGAAACTGAAATGATGGCATGGTCTTCTAATGGCTCAATTGTGAGGTGGAAAGCTCCTCAGTGTTACATCCAAGTACACAAGACACTCCTTCCAAGTACCAGTGAGCCGTTGTGTACAAATACAATCTAGTGATGAAGGGAAGAAAAATACAGCCCAAATAATCACATCTCAAGCATTTACACAAAATCTCAAAGGACAAGTAAGCGCTTGAGGTCAAAACAGAAACGTACCACTGAAACATTTATGAACTACAGAAATAAAGTCAGTAAATCAAACCAGGAAAACAAAGCTAAATGAGAAACATACACACAGGACATTGAAAAGTCTAGACACAATGATGTGTGTAGGCAATTATAAGTGCAGGGTGAATCACATTTTCTCTGCCTATAGTAAGTTTTACATAAGCCATTATTGCATAAAACAACTGAATTAGGCCAACCTCTGGTCTAATTTTTGTCTCAAACTGGGCAAAAGGCGAGCTAAGTATCTGTGAAACCATCATGGCCAACAGCTGTAAAAATGTCCTCATTAAGAACAGCCATCAAATTCATTTTAATCCAGGCTTGGGTGCAGCAAGCTTCTGGATAGAAGACTAATGACTTGGAATTTGGGCGTCTGTCAAAAATAGACATGTTCTGTCCATCGTCACAACACCCACCCAAAATAAACACGGAAATCCCTAAAACTGCTCCTAATTTGTGTTTCTGCATCAGAAACCTCAACAAGCAGAGAACTGAGGACACAAACAAACGCACCGTTCAACTTCCTTTTCCAGCGTTACCACTAACCTTTGTGGTTCTTAACAAGAAAATGGATCCAATTGCAGTAAGTCTGCCAAAAAGAACCAGGACTCCTAATCAATCCCAGACAATCTGCAACTGGAGATTTAGACAGACCCTGATCATGTTCCATGGTTCAACCTTGACTACAGACCTCCACAGCTCTATGTAGCAGTCAACAGAAACATGTTTGTGTCAACAGAAGTAATTAAGTCCTCCTTTCCATGATGGGTTTTAGGAGCCTATTTTAAATGCAGACCTTCCTTCAATATCTTCAACATTCACAACACGTCTGAAGGCCAGTATACCAATCTCTAAAAGCAGCGGAATAACTGATAAACTGAGTGTCCTCTACCTCAAATAACAGACTGAAAACTCTTATATAGATGACTATAAAGGTTAAGAAGGGTCAATGCAGTCTTTATATTTGTTACTCTCTAAAACTGATGTAAGGAGGCAGCCAAATCCTATAATCTCTCTTAATTGCACACCATTAAAATAATCATTTAACTTTTCTCTCCGCTAATGCTATAATTAACATTTACAAAATATCTGGGTTTTGAGGAAAGCATCCAAGGTCAACTGTATTTCACGCCATCTAAACTAAATTTTAAACTTGTATGTTACTTGGTTTGGGACCTGGAGAACCTTTTAACCTTAATTTACTCGACAAATACAAGCCGGAATGTCTCTGTGCAACGAAGCAGCTGGGAACATCTAAATCCGCCTAAACCTTGACCTTTTCCTGGGACAAAACTGTCTGTGAATTGGCCTCGGACAGGTAGTCTTAAAAGTCAAGTAAGCAGAGCAACCCGAGGAGACCTGGAAGCAGTTAAACCACATAATGCTTAATCCCTGAAATCTGTGGGGTCAGCTTGGTTGTGGACAGATGGGGCAATAAACACTTACTGAAAAGGATGATACTTCTAACCAAAGCTGAATTTCTTTCTTCCTGTTTGACCACTTGTGAGATCCAGTTGTAGCAACAAAAAAAAATGTTTTAATAGTCCTTGGTGATATCTGAAATCCCTGTCAAAATGTGCACGTCTTCTTGCGAAACGATAGTTTCATTTTGTTTGGATTGTGTCAAGTAGCTGACCTGATGCTGATGCACTGGTGAATTCTGCAGAAGGTCTCAAAGATGAAGAGCCGAGCATTTTCAATGAAGTCTTCCAGACAGGCAACCAGGAAAAAGTCATTGACGAGAACCTAGGAGGCAGAAAACAGGGTGTATGTAAATAATACAGCACAATGCAGATAGTAACATTAATTTCTGTAAGCGTTAAAAGGTCTCTTATTTTTATTCACACAAACTGTTAACCTGTGCCTAGCTGCAGAAATTACAGCTTTCCTTGAACTCGCTGGCACTTTTGCAAATGACCAGTTTGTGTTTCATCTCCTGTGAATGCTTTTGACCCAGCTACAGCCCCAGAGGTACCACTGTGTGAAATGTTCACATTTCTCAGTTCTTGCTGCATTCCAACTGTCCAGTGAGAGTCGTTTCACATCCTAGACCTCCATTTTCAAAAGTACCTTCAAAATTACCAGCTCTTTGTTTGCTTAAGCTTGAAAAGCTGCTATCTACCCAGAGTTCTGGTTGAATAAATCCAAACTGCATGGTGCTATCAGGCAACACACATTTCAGCTACAACAATGCTTATCTAAGGTTGATAAACCTTGAACAGCTAAGTGCCCTAATTATTGTCATGTGGGATTTAGACCACAAAGCCTGAACAAATTCTGAAATGAGCTTGAAGAGCCCTTTCATGTACAATCTGAGGGGCTCGCTATAGGTAGGCGTATATGTTTCATTCTTGCACGTGCAGCGATCTCACATCTGACAGTAATTGTAAATGTGGGTAGAGTGGGAAAGCAACTCAAAAGAACCTGAACAGGATGGTTTAACTTCACCTAAATGTTCCATTTGACAGGAGTTGTCTCAAACTATCTTACAGAACACAAACAAACTAAAAAACTAAATCCATATTTCGTTTTGCAAAGACCAGCTAATAAATGGGTGCAACACCTCTTGGTGGCTCAGAATTAGCATATTCATTATAAATTACCTTTAAGAAGAGAAGAGACTCTGTTTATCTCAATCGTCTCTGAATCATCCGTCTAACTTTGACATAAACAGTTTTATCAGCTTCAAACATGATTATATTGTGAAAATGATAACGTTTGCAGACCATCACAGGTGATGCATCACCACTGAAATCAAACCTCTCACCTTGCTAGACCTGCTCACAAATAGCAAAGACACCGTCTAAAGATAGACCAAGTGTCTCCACATTCCTTTGCTGTTAAAAAGTGGGACATGATAACCCGTTTACAGGTGCTTGTTTTATTTTTGGAAACAGTCTCCTCTCAGTAGATTTAAGACTAAAATTCCTACCAACTAACTTGGACGTAATCATGCTGTTTTTAGGCATCAAGTAACTACTTACAACTAAGAGTATAAAAATATATAAATATATGGATAAACAGCACAAGGTTAAAACATATGTGTAAAAATAAGAGTCAACACCAGAAAATATGCTGGAGTGTATTTTATTTTTTATTCAGAAAGGTCCTATTTGTGTCCATAAAGGGATGGGGACTTAAAACTTGTACTAGAACAACTACAAGGGGGCAGGTAATTTGTTTCAGCTGCAACTCCTGGGTTCCAACTAGATGTCCAGTAAATATAAAAATGGACAATGGTAAAGTAATGTAATGTGTCCTGACTGAACGGATGCAATTAAAAGCACCTGGAGCAACTGAGCCAAGAGCTGTTTGGGACTGTGAGTTGGTTTCAAACAGAGTTCAGTCTGCAAACAGAACTGCATGAGATGAAATCAAAATCAACAGCATGCAAGTGTTCAACAAGGGCAGTGATTGTGGACACATGCCATGTTTGAGATAAAACAGGAGCCTGCTCTAATATAGCTGACTGTGCATACTGTGGAATTATCTTCAGGAGGACTTTCCACAAGAAAAATCTCTCCTTCTCTTGAAACATGCTTTGAATATGTTTCTCTGGTAACTTTTTCCAGAGTTAATGAAAATTACATTGACCCAAGTTACAAATGTTTACTTGTGGAGAAGAACTTTTTGATCAGACCAGATGTTTTACATTTTTAAAGTTTATCAATAAAACATGAAATATTCTATTGTCTATATAAATAATGATCTGTTTTCACAAACTGGACAAACAGCTGAACATCTGATCAGGACACCTGCTCAGTGCTGAAAGCCCAACACAACCTGTTCTGGAATTTCCTGCTGTCCATCAACTATCAAGGTTAAACGGAATTTTCCATAAATTAAAAAAGTAAATATTTAATTCAAGAGTTTCACATCTAACAACACTGTCACCATTTTAGGAACAACGTACCTTTTCTCATAATGAACAAGTCGTAAGTTGACTGGTTCTACTGTGGTTTCGGGAGAGGTTGTTTATGCCAAAACTGTGGATATTATTACATGAGAAAACAGCTGTAATGCACTTGACATGTTTTTATCTGCCAGCTCTTAAAATCATCTTGTTAAAAGTAACACTACAGGCAGTGTATTTGGCTTTAAATTTAACAACAATGAGAAGTTTTATTGTGTACTCTTGATCTATTTTCAGGGATCTTAGTTCCATTTAGCCATTTATGGAACAAACTAAAATAAAATCTGTAAACTGAGGTGCAATGACAAATCTTCCCCTTGAAACAAGTGTCTGCACGCCTCTGCGGAGACTTTTTGCTTATAAAGCTTTTACTGTTAACTACTAGCCTGATGGGTCAATTACAGACCGTAGTAAAATCTGACTGAAGCCTGAGTCATCCAGCATCCAAAGAGTCCTCTATATTTGACAGAATGATACAATGCACAGAGTCTTAGTGTTTATTACTGAACCCACTCAGAATGCAGTCAGAGGGTCAGACAGATCACATGACTACTAGCCATGTTTACAACACTGTCCAGTGCAAAAGTTCAGAACACGACCTACAAATCAGAGAACCCCTCAGAAAACCTTCATATCCTCACAGAGTGGCTCAAGATCAACTGTTTCCTGTGGTGTGGAAGTAAAAAGATGAAATAAGTGATACTGATGAAGAGGTTACTCACCGACTCGCACTCTCTGAGTTTCTTCTGGGCGCTGTCAAAGTCAAAGTTCACATACAGGCACTCCACAAACTCTGTAATTGGATCTTTGTAGGTGTAAGACTCCTGAAGAAAGAAAATAAACGGGTGACATGTCGTCAGTATGTGCTGCAGAATTCAGATATTATATTAGTTGCATTAATAACTGTGTTGACCAGCGATCAGGACTGTATAAATCTTGTTCTCAGAGTTATGGAACATGTTCTGCTTGTCAGGCTCTGGTCATATGAAATGTCTCCCCTGTAAATGTTTGTTATTTGATACTAAACTTTTTTTTTAGGATTTTTCAGATTTCTGGTCTCATTTATTGCTTAATTTACCACCAATTCATTAAATGTATTTAAGCGCTTATTTCTATAATTAAAGAATTTCATATGTATGCCATATCATCAGTTAGAGGGTTCTCCAAACAAAATTCAAAATATAAATCATTGTGAAAATGCACAAAAACAAAAATCAAAGTTTGTCATTTTATTACCTCTGTAAACTGTGTCAAATATTACTTATTACAGAGTACTTTGAAGGGCTTGAGTAAGAACTTGTTCAATAATCTAAACATTTTTAAATCAAACTAATGAATTGAGTGTCAACCTGACCCAAGGCCACAAAGAAGAGAGCACTGAGCACATCTTTTAGTAATTACAAACAGCCCACCAAAGCGAGGCTTAGATCTCTGAAGTAACAACTGTCACTACTGAAAAAGATACGGGCATATAACAGTCAGCCAGTTCGTTGCCATTCATCAGATGTAATGATTACAAGGTTCCTCCAACTGAGCCAAAACTCTAATAAACACCCACTGTGCTTGAAAGGAAGTGATGGTCACTTCTTCATCTTTCAAAGCCTAATAAACTTGTGCTCTTTATAAACACTGCTGCATTTTAAAAAAAAGTCTTACCTGCTGTATGACTTTCACCAGATCCTTTAAAACCTGCCGACGCTTACGGACATCTTTGTTTGTGATGACCGCGGTGGTTAGGTAACGCAAGATGTGGGGGCACATAGTCTGGATAGCATTGAGATATCTGGAAACAGGGAGAGTAAAAGTAATCACTTATTAAAGCAATGTAAGCAAAGACATGATCTTTAGAAAGACACATAATATAACATTCTGGCTGCCTCTCAGGCCTCTGGCATTTTGAATTAAGAAAAAGCCTTTACAGCTAAACAGATAAATGTCCCAACAGGACCTTCATTTCTGCACATGGACTCCAGCTTTAAGCCGTCTCTTTCATTAGAGTCCTGTGAGAGGGGGCAGGAAGAGGAAACCCTGGCAAGAAGATATAGATCAGTGAGCAGGGACCTGCCCAGTAGCTGAAACTCAATCCATGAGGGACTGATGCTCCAACCACAGGTCAACTTGCTAAGGACTGAACACAAGGTACACAATGTTGTTACAGGCTGATTCCAGCCCCACATCGGCTCTGGAGTCAGAGTCCTGTAAAAACATGAAACATTCAGCACATACCCACCACTTTCCTCGTCAAGACGGTCATAACTCTATATTACCTTTATCACCAAAGCTGGTCTCTAAACATGTATCTTTGAACTCTTTCCTTCACTGACCACATCAAATCTGCAAAGAGGAAGTTCAGTGGGGCCCTTAAGGTCTCCAATAGCAACAGTAGGAGAAACACATGGTGCTCAGAGAAACAGTGCTGACAACAGTTTAATTAGGTGAATCAATTAAAGGGACAGAGGACATGTGGTGGCTGTAATGTTGAGTCTAAAAACAGCAGTGGGCTACTTGGTAAAGCCTGTCGTCGGCCTGCTCCCTCCCTCTCTTTGTAGTCGTTTGACTCCTGTGAAAGACCACAAAGCTCCATGCTGTGGTCTTGATTAACTTACACCTACTCACTCTCCTGGGGGTTCCAATAACATGAAATCTTGCAAGAGTTGCTGTTATGTATTTCGTCAGGCATGCTTCCTAGCTCGCTATGGAGATGACTTTTTCCTTTTTTTGGACTCTTGAGGTTGCAAACAGCACTGCACTGTTTTGGTAAAGATGCAGTTGAAGCATGCGAACAACAAATCAAACAGGAGTTCAAATTTCCTCTGTTCAGGGAGCTATGGGAAAAAAGTGAGGCGAGACAGGGAGGCATGGTACTGTATCACTTCAAGTCTGAAAAAGAAACCATTTTGAACAACAGAATGAGGGATGGTGACAATAAAGTTACTTAGTAAGTACTAATGCAATGGCTTCTGACCACTCTGCACCTGTGTAATACCACTATAGGGAGTACCATTTCTCCTACAGCCTGAAAAGTCATGTCAGTAGTACATAAACAAGGCTTTTGAAAAACATCTGCTGACTGCGGGGGTAAGGGAGGTCAAATGTGAAGCTGAACCCAGCCACTGGTCACTGACTTCAGCCAAAGGAAGTGCTGGTCAAAAGATGGGAAACAAAAGCCAAGCCAAGTCTCAGTGGGAAAAACATGAGGTTTTTACACTGTGAAAATGCAAAGCACACAAAACTACCTCAGTTTGTCCAAACAGATGGCTGGGTGAGCTTTTCATGAGTAATTATTGGACTGGCCTCCTTAATTATCCACAATAAAATTAAAAACTGAGTAAAATTTGGGGAACCAGACATTTGAGTGTGCTGTGTTGTGGTCTCCTGTCATACTGTCTTTGGAGTACAATCCTCTGTACAATTATACAAGCCTGCAATCAGGAGTGGGGGTGGGGTGGAGACATCAAAATAGGTGGTGTGCAAATTTTAACACAGTGTATAAAGTTTCGAATCTGCAATACACATGGCCCGGTCCAACTTGGAGAGTAAACAGACCATGCAAAAAACACACACTTGTAAAAACCACTTTAAAAATACCAGCAGGGTTCATGAAGAAGCCCACCACACAAAAATGTATTATTAAAGCAAATAGTTTACTCTAAATCAACTTCAAGCCAAAGAAAGAACCATTATTTTGATACGGCATCATTTTTTAATCCAAACCAAACACAAGTAAATTAAAGGACTGTCAGCAACAGCCACTATCAAAATGTACAAATCAGAGCTGAACATTATTCCAGAAATATAACTTGACAGCATTTCGTGAAATTAGCAATAGTTACGCAAAATGGCTGAATACCACTTTCAGTGGCCGTTTAGTGTGAGAGGTTTTTTATCTTTATCATTATTTCAATATATTTCTTAACAGTTTTCAATAAACAGCTTCAAAACTGACTCAGTTTTTAGGTGGAAAAACAATAATCTGAAGTAAAGAAGTAGTACTTACTGTGGTTGATACAGAAACAGCTCAATGATATTGTCTCTGCCTTTGGGATGGTTGAAGAAAACAAACAGAGACCAGTGAATGAGCCATGTCCTCTGCTGGAGAGACTGGAGGGGGGAGCTCACAGACTAGACAGGACCATGTTGGAAATCCAGTTTCACAAAACAAAAATGGGGGGTTAGGGAGCAAAGAAAAAAAATCTGTTAAAAGTTGATTTTTGCTGGTAATCAACATAAAAAATTCAAATCATATATGCTTGCCCTCTAAATGGCAATCAAACGTCAACAACGTCTCAGACTCAGAGTTCTTGAGTAGTCAGATGAGTGCATGTGGTAAGAAATAAAATGCCACAGCAGAGCTGTACTGCAAGTGAAATGTCAATATGGGAGTCTATGTAAGAGAATCTAAATGCAGTATCAAATTCGGAGAAGTAGGGCATTTACGTTGTTATCAATAGTCTCTCTCAGACGGGTGAGGTCCTCCATGGCAGCCTCCCAGTTCTGCATCAGGATCTCAGAGGCCAGCTTGCCCCACAGTGAGTTCAGGGCATTTCTGTCTGTAGATGGAACCTGGAGAACAGATGATATGGTACGCTTGTTACAACCTGTTGAATCCCTCCAACATACAAAACAAGCATCTGTCTTTATAACAGCATCCTGAAATATTATTCAGTAACACTAGTGTGAATCCAGGGAGGCAGGGTCTGTCACTGCTTGTCTGCTTTAACGGTTCTGTGTTATCTCACACCACATGTTCTCATTTACACGAGCTAAAAACATTAAATAGCAGAAATAGATCAGTGACTTACAAAACCAAATCTGATGAATGATAAGATCAATTATAACAAGTATATTTGGAATTTTAAATGGGTCTAAACATTTCAGGTTACTGCTTCTGATTTACAGAACAGTCTAAAACAAACAAAAGATGACTCAGGTAATGAAACGCAGGTTGAGAATTTCTCTGATCCCGAGCAGCTCAATCACTTGGTAGTGGACACTGGACAACACCCAACGGGCTCATGGGAAACTCTGCCACAGTAGCTCACAATAACACCAAACACCAGATGTAGTGACATGAGTCAAGCAGGAAGTCAGGGTGGGTGTCTGCTGAGCGTCCAGAGAAACCTAGATGCTGACCACACACCCCCGCGCACCAATGTACGGCGGCTGAAGTAGACGCTGAACCATGACAGATGCCCAAATAAAGGAAACACTAAAAAAAAGCAGGTTTTGACTATAGCCACACTAATTAGTAAGATTATTCAGATATTTGGTTTATTTTGTCTGTTCTTTAGCTGGCAAAGACAAGCTACAGCGTGATAACATCAGTTAGATGTGATGGGATCTAGAAAAGAAAGTGGATATGCTGCTCGTACAAAGATCACCATCTCATCTGTAGAAAAGTGTTGTGTTTTTCCTGCTGTTTTTTTATCTCTCTTGGAAGTCCCTGCCTGCTACTTTTGGCTGACCTCCAGGTCAATATAGCAGCTTCTACACATACACACAGTTTGGCTTTCACTAGTGGCCACACTAAAAAAGTTTCAGTACCTGGGTTTTTCCAGCAGTTACCTTAAGTTTCCACTGGTTTGTGAAATGGGCACATTTTCGCTGACTGACCAGCAACAATAAATTTACTGTGCTGGGGTTCACTTGGGATACTCAATCTTTATTCTTAACATTCAATCCCTGCATTAAGTGATGATATGAATAAGTTGCTCTTTTCGGACTAGGCCACACTGTAACAAGACCTGAGGCATGGATTTTGCAAGGCTGGCTTCCTTCGTTTAATTGACTGGGTTTCCCACGTTAAATGACTTTATGGAGCCTCACCTCTCCCATACGGGGGAGGGAGAGACAGACAAGGGGCTTGTGAGGATGGGAGGTCCACAAAAACACTGAAAAGAAAGAAGGGGGGAGCCATACACAGACTCCAACTAATGAAATCCATTTCTACCTTTTCTCCCTTTCTAAAAAGCCTCTTGCATTGTCAAGTGTAGGAAACAAATATCTAGTTACAGAGTCCAATCTGGCTTGAACTTGACACTTGGGGTCAAACAATCTGTTGGGTAAAAGATTTTTTTTTAAAGTTCATGCTGGGCGTTGAACAACTAAATTAGAACAATTCTGGGTTTTTTGTAAATAAGATGGGAGATCATAAACAACTACCATGAGGATGGTTAAATATGTGCCTGAAAAGTTTTATTCAGACTTTTCTGTCATTTTCCTAGCCTGCAGAAAAAAAACTAAAACAAACAAACAAAACTCCTCAACAGATAAGTACAAAATCACCACTAGGGTAGATCAGTTAGTTGTAGAGAAAAGGGCTTATCATTGCAAGGTTTTCCAGGAGGTGACAATCAGCAAAGTTAGAGTCAGAGCCAGTGACATCAGAAAGTCAAGAGACAACAAATTGCAAAAGCAAATGACAGAACAAAACCAAAAGAACCATAAAGTCTTTTTTTTCATTCATGATTTTTTTAAAAAAACAAAACATGTTGCTCTTATGGTTGCCCATTCTCTCAGGACTGGGTTTGGCATGAGCGCTCAGTTCACCACAGAGCTAAATGCTGACCCAAAGTCAAACCAAATCTAGCGGACAAATGAATGACTTTTGGAAACCACTAACTATGCAGACTGGTTGAACTGGTCATTGAAAGACCTTTAGCTGAGTGGAACTTAGCAAAACTTGATGCAAGATAATGTCAAATGAATCACAATTGAGTTGTATTACTGTAGGAAGTAGAGCAATAACCCAGAGAGAGAGACCAGAGTGACGACTGAGGAGAAACCAAACCTTACAAGACCTTCTAACCAGATTTAGAGCAGGTAACCACTGTTACCACTACTGTTCACATTGGACATAAGTCTCATAGTGACTGTGCTGGTCTCTCGGAACCAAGACTCTAATCACTTTAAGGTCAGTGTTTCTCACATTTGTATAGAGGTTGCATGGAATAAACACAAATCTACTACTACTACTACTACTACTGTCATTTAGCAGACGCTTTTATCCAAAGCGACTTACATTGAGAGAACATACAAGCAAGAATTCAAAGAGAAGGAAAAAAATATAAGGAGGCGGACTGTTTGGAGTCCAGTTTAATTCCGACGCTGATACATCAAGTGTAACAATTTTTTTTTTTTTTTTTTTTTGTGAGAGATAAATTCTCAAATCGCTATCATAAATCACAAATTAATCCTACATTAACACTGAAAGTGTTCTTTAAAGAGGTGAGTCTTAAGTCTGCTCTTAAAAGTAGCTGCAGACTCTGAGGATCGGACCGAGTTTGGTAGGTCATTCCACCATCGGGGGACAACAGAGGAGAAGAGTTTGGAACATGATCTCATGCCACGTTGTGGTGGAAGCGCTAGGCGTCTTTCAGCGGCTGAGCGTAGCTGACGCGTGGGAATGTAGGTTTGGATGAAGGAGTGAAGGTAAGTAGGAGCTGTGTGTGTTAGAGTCTGGTAAGCCAGAAGCAGAGCTTTGTATTTGATGCGTGCTGCAACTGGAAGCCAGTGCAGGGAAATGAGCAGCGGAGTGACATGAGCCCTCTTGGGCTGGTTGAAGACCAGACGTGCTGCTGCGTTCTGAATCATCTGCAGAGGTTTAACCGAGGACGCCGGAAGACCGGCCAGCAATGAGTTGCAGTAGTCGATCCGGGACAAGACCAGGGCCTGGACCAGAAGCTGTGTGGTGTGGTCTGTCAGGAAGGCTCTGATTTTCCTGATGTTGTAAAGCGCGAATCGACATGAGCGAGCTACGGAGTTAACCTGCTCTTTGAAGGACAGCTGGTTGTCCAGTATGACACCAAGGTTTCTGGCGGAGGTTTTGGGGAACAGCGTGATGGAGTCAAGCTGCACTCTTATCTGAGGAGGTAAGGAGTTACTGGCAGGACAGACAATGAGGTCAGTTTTGGACAGATTAAGCTGAAGGTGGCGATCCCTCATCCACGCCGAGATATCTGAGAGGCAAGCAGATATCCGCACTGAGACGGATGTATCGTCTGGAGGGAACGAGAGGAGGAGCTGAGTGTCGTCAGCGTAGCAATGGTATGAGAAGCCATGGGAGCGAATGATCTCGCCTAATGAGGTGGTGTATAAAGAGAAGAGGAGAGGACCAAGGACCGAGCCCTGCGGGACACCCGTCGCCAGCTCATGCAGATTGGACATCTGTCCATGCCACGAGACTCTGAAAGATCTTTCCGCAAGGTACGAGGTGAACCACGAGAGGACCGGTCCCGAGATGCCAAGCTTAGATAGCGTCGAGAGGAGAATGAGGTGGTTGACGGTGTCGAAAGCAGCAGACAGGTCAAGGAGTACGAGTACTGAGGAGAGACCAGCCGATCTGGCAACCCGTAGTGACTCTGCAACTGAGAGAAGAGCGGTTTCAGTGGAATGGCCTCGCTTAAATCCTGATTGATAAGGATCAAGTAGGTCGTTGTCGTGGAGGAACTGTGAGACTTGAGTGAAAACGGCTCGCTCTAGGATCTTGGACATGAACGGTAGGAGCGAGACTGGCCGGTAGTTTCCTACCTGGGCCGGGTCGAGCGACGGTTTTTTCAGCAGCGGAGTGACAGTGGCTTGCTTGAAAACTGAAGGAAAGATGCCAGTTTTCATGGAAGAGTTTATAATGTGGGTTATTGCAGGTTTGACAGCAGGAAGAATGCTCAGCAGGATATCTGTAGGAATCGGATCCAGAGGACACGTGGTTGGGTTAGATTCCACTACGAGTCGGGAGACTTCGTCCTCATTCAGTAAGCGGAAGGAGCAGAGCGATTGACCGGAGGAAGGATGGACCAGACTGTGATTGTCAGGCTCAGAAAACTGATTTTTAATGGAGGCGATTTTGTCGGTGAAGTAGGTGGCGAACATGTCTGCAGTCAGCCCGGTGGGTGGCTGAGCAGGTGGAGGACGGATAAGAGTATTGAATGTCTTGAATAGTTTTCCCATGCTAGGAGCATTTTGGATTTTGTTTTGATAAAAAGCTATCTTGGCAGCCTTTAAGCAGCAAATCTAAGCTAAGATTGGTGATCAGAGACTGAACTTATTACACAGATGATCAAATTAAGAAGAGAAAAGCAGCAAGTAAAACAACAGTGATTCACTTTAACCGAAAAAAGTCTATATTCAAATGAAAGAATACAAAACAGTTTAAAAGACCATTCAATGTGATAGTGTGCTTCAAAATGTTTTATTGAGACCTGAGCGTGTCAGAAACATGTTACGCAACAGTATATGTGACCATCTGCCAGTTTTTGCTGCTTATAATTGTAACTATAAGGGGAACAAAGAAGAAAATACCATTAAGTACAATCATTTAAATACTGGTACTTTAGAACTAGAACTTAAGCCCAGTTGGAGTATGGTGTAGGAAGTAAAGGATATTTATAAAACACATGAGATGTTTTGGTAGATGGTTATTTTGGGAGACATTTAAAGAGTTTTTTGATAAACTCTGTCCGGTGATAACAGAGAACAGAAAACACAATTACACAGGAACACTGTGGATAACCAAAGAACTAATAAATACACGCAGAAACACTTTATATCAGAAATATATTTGAAAAACAAATTCTAAATAAATACAAAGATGAAGAATCTGTTTTAGACCAGAATGGTTATAACAATGTCACAGCAGGAAATGTCAGATTTTGATTATGGGTTCAACATAGTGTCCTTAATCAACAAGAAATAGAGTTATTTGTTTTTGTAGTGTTCTACTTTTCATTGTCTTTGTTGGTTTTCTTTTTTCGAAAGCGGTGGAGTATAGCATGTTAGGATTGAAGTAGGCGTGAATAATTTCTACTAGTGTCCCTTCCTTTTCAAATGGAAACAATGGAAACATTCAAGATATGGTGAATGTTAAACATGTTTGAAATAAATAAACTGAAAACAAATGAAAAGAATTAAAAACTGAAAATAAAGTTGATCTTGATACTTTAATTTTTATATCATCTATCAGTGTATACAAATAATAAGACTTGTAAAATAAACAGGTGAAAGCAGTTTTCCACAATGAACGTGCCTAAATGGCTCTCTCCATTTCATTTGGGCTTTTTTGTTGGGTTGTTTTGTTTTGTTAACAAAAGCACAATAGGTGTCCTGTGACTGGTCTTTTACCTTTTTCCTATCCAGCAGGCTAACGTCACTGAAAAAGTCCCACAAACTGGATATTTACAACATGTTAATCTACATTGTATGACCAGACTTTGCTAAGCTTTAATGATTCAACAGTTCAAGGTTTTCCAGTCTTTTGAGAGACAATGATGCTGTTAACCTGAACTTCTCTACAAGCCAGGCAATGTGTGTTTTTATTTACAGGAGAAGGAAAGAGTTTATACAGACATGAAAACAATACTCAGAACCTCTGTGAGTCTTTTGATCATACTAATATGAACTGCTCATTATTTTGGATTCAGGAAAGAGCTGTCTGATGAGGATGATGATTAACAACATATTAAAGGTTTTACTTGATTGTAAACATACACTTTCTCAGAAACAACTTTCAAATTACCTCTTGATTCCAAGTAAGAAGTGTCTTGCATAAGTAAGCACAGAAGCCTAAAAGTCGTGACTGGGGACTCTCTGGCAACAGTTCAAAAATCAATAAGCTGTCTGGTGGGGTCCGCCCCGTGAGAAGACTACAGACACATTATGCAGCCTGCCACTGATCGCTTGGCTCAATAAAAGATCTGACTCGAGTCCTGCAACAGCAGTCTCTTAAAACAGAGTGTATGGAGAGAATCAAATGGGCAATAACATGATATTTTTACATTCAGTTTATTCTAAATCTGCCAGCAAACAAGCATTTGCTTTTAGAAAAATGATGTCAAAGTATGTTAAAGCTAAAGGATATAAGACCAGCTCCAAACAGCTTGATGTTATTCAGATGTTTAATTACTAGTGTACCGGTGTTGAATACATGTAGTCATTTTTTTCAGTCTCTTCTGCAGCTGAATTAGATGATTTCTGGTTTCAAAATGCTGCTGGAGTATCTGTCTGCAGCTCTATGTACTTTTTCTGTACAATGAAGAACAGAGTACAGAATGATAAAATTACCTTTGTGTTTCATATAGCAGTTTAAGCAGTTTATTCCTGCTGATGTTTCCTCTCGCAAATACAGATTCACAAAATAAAGTTTCAAAAAGTAAGTAACATAAACTTAACTAAAATACAATGATAATTAGTGGACTAAAGTTAAAATGAGTAAAACTACATACATTATGACTGAACAGTCTAATAGTAAAACTAACTAATATTGCTGTGAGACAGTTCAGAAGTAGTTTCTGACCACACCTGAGTCTTTTCCAGCTCTATTACTTAACATTAAAAAAATTATTGGATTTTGCATTTTTCAAGGAACTGCTCTCATACTGGTCGGTCCAGTCAGTACAGTCAAACTAACCAACTTAAACTTATTTAATCTTAAATGTAAGCTAAACTCAGGGCTACAGCTATTGGATATCTTAGGTATGGGCGTTCTGTGCCTTTTGACAAATCAAAAGTTTTTCCTATGTATTCACATAGAATTTTTTTTAATTATTTGAATCCATTTGAAAGCAGGTGAGTTCTGTGTACTGGCAGATATCCAACAACTCGTTATTCTTTTGGAAGAACATGCAGATGTTGATAAAACAAGACTTAATTTAATTTTGGTGTTAATTTGCATTTGTATTTTCACTTATAAATCCTGCACTGAGGACGTCGGGAAAACTTCAATCCATAAGAAAATCCGTGCAGAGAGACAGATTTTTAAACAAGGAGATAAAGTCTTGACAGGTGAGTAGAGCTCACTGAAAGCACATGCAGACAAAAGACTGTATTAGACAGTTTCTACCCCCCTCTAAGCAGGATGATTTCACACACTGCTAGTGTTATTATGAAGACTGTCTGTTCCTGTTGCATACAGGCTATTCTAATGTTTTAATCAAAAAGTGTCAGTCACTGATACTGTGTGAAACTAATAAAGTTTCACTGTGGTGTTTTGACTTTTCTTATATCCAATTTAGTTCCAAACTTCTGACCTTGTGTATTTTCTTCTTGTTAATATTGTCTTTCTTCCATCAGACAGAAACCAGTCTGATAAACGAGTCTCAACCGCACGTTGTCCGACAGTAATAAGTGTCCCCCTTGAAACAAGTGATTAATGCGCAGTATGCAGTCACGTGGTGTAAACAAAGCATAAAAAATGACTTTACAAGTGACTCCAGATACCTGATGAATCGATTCAACCTTAATTAAGATGCTTTTATCTTGTTCAGCGGAAAACATTTTGGGATTAAATAAATCCTTTTTTCTGTTCTTTACATCTTTGTCTTGCACATATCATTTTTAGACTGTTTATTTTAAGATAAAATGACACTCTGATAAGCAGCGTGAAAAGTGCATCAAACAGCAAACACTGAGTAGTGGATTTAACTCCGATATGATTATGTTAAATGTCTGTCACTGGAGATGAAAGCTTACCAAGACACGGAAGAAGTAGAGGTATTCAGCAGCACCAGAGTAGTTCCCACACTCATACTGGAACTTGGCATAACGGTACAGCGTGTCCAAGTACTCCTGACGAAACTTCAAAAGAAACACAATACGACAGTTTAAATATCACAGAGAACATATGAACTGTTGTCAGACCAAGTAAAATAATACTTGAGCATATTTTCAATTTAAACATTGTGCTTGCCCTGTAATTGTATGCAGCTGGGACGCCTAAGGAAACTGGTGTTGAAGGGTGAAATTGCTTTATTAATCACAGAAAAATCTCCAAGCAACACCAAGTAAATGTTTCAGTGTATTTTACCCTAGTTGGATTTTTTTTTCCCTTTTTGGTTTCAATAACATCATATAATTCTCCTGCTGGAGTGGAACAGCACTGCTCATTGACAAAAGCTCATCAGGTGCTATAGTATAGCCTATCGGTATTTTTCTCTGAACAGCAAAAGAATATTTGACTTTTGTACCAAATCTGCCAAACAATGATTAAACACAAACTACAGGAACTACATATTTGGAAGAAGGGCGGTCATTTTGTGTCTATCTGCTGATCCAGTATGAGTCACATAAGTCCATTTACGTAGCTTTCAAAAACCCCAAAAGCATTTTCATGCAGCAGGTTTAGGGGCCCAACGTCTGGACAGGGTGGAGGTACACTGAGGATAGCATGCAGGTCAGCAGGATACTGGCGTGAGCCGGGACTAAAGGAGGGGAGGGTAAGAAGAAGCCCAACATCATGGTAAATATAGAACCTCCGGCATTCTTGCGGCCCTATCCACGAGTCCCAAGCTATTCCGTTTATTCTTAACAATTCACCACAGAATGTAAATGTCCACAGATTTTGTGCAAGCCATACAAACCCTGAAAATGAGTTAAGGGTTTTGGGAAGTAATTCTCCATTTCCCTGCTTGGCCTGTCCCTCCCACTTTGCCCCTGAAACAACCGTAAGTTCACACAAGAGCCATGGGAAACAAAGTGAAGAAGTGAGATGTCAGTAAATCAGGCCAACTTACATTGTGCTTCTCCTCCAAATAGTCAAAAAGCATTCGTCCATCCCTGTGAAAAAAGCAAATCCGTTTCAGCTGTTAGAGGTCATTTAACCCGGGTCTCCATTTGGCCCACGCCTTGATGTTTAGAACCTCATTCAGGTATACTTTTCAACCTCTGCTCCAAAGCAAGAGCCATAAATGGAAACCGTTTGACTTTGAAGACTGTCTGATAGGCGTTTATTACATTTGGTTTGGCTACAGATCTCTGCAGGCCATGTCACACAAATAATGTCTGGTGAATAAAGTGAAGACGGATTTCTCAGCACAGCCTCTGTGTCTCTATGGGTTTGTCAAAATAAAGGAATGCACTGGCTCCTAGAAACTCTTGTATCCCAAATGCATTTTACTACTTTGTCTGTGACCAAAAATCTATTTATGTGGACACCACATTGAAACTATGTGTCTTTCTAGGGTAAATTCAGTTTTATAAAGGGAATGAGTGAGTGTGCATTCACTGGCACGTATGTGTGGTGTGTTAAATGAATTTCACTGAGGCTGAGGCACTCTTCACTGCTTCAAGCCAGATTGTCTCTGCCTGGAAGCTAAAGATGGGTGGTTTCCATAAGCTCCTTCTTGCTTTCTCGGGATTGTGGAATGTCGACCTGCTGCGTATTTTACAATACAGACCCAAAAATTAATCAGAGCTGCACATGTACCTCTGCGCATATCCACAATCTCTCTATAATAAAACAGCAGAACTATAAACTTTACTTTAACCTAAAGATAATTTATAGAACCTTGAGGTAGTTCTCTTTTAAAAGTGTTCTGGTAGCATAAATCAAACACTAGGATGAGGGGTCAAAGTGTCAGCATGATTCTCATTAACAGAACTACATGATATTAAACAACATGGAACTTAACTTCTTCACTGATAAAATATTACACTGTTGTTGTTTTTTTTCTCAGCCACATTATAAGAAGACTGTCAGATAATTCTGCAATCAAAATTAGATTTTTGTTCCTTCGCTAAACACTACAGTAAATGAATGAATGTTGAATTTTTAAGCTTCAAATCCCATCTGTCTTCCAACTGAAAGAATGTATGAGTAAAAAGGGATTTTGTTTAACAGCACATACATGATGATCGATAGCCTTAACACGTGGTTTGTTTAACTAGTAGAAAAACATCTAATTTGCGGCACAAAGATGGCATCCTTTGTTTTGAACGTAGAGGTTGAAAACAATAAATAAAAAGAAAAGAGAACCAAAATTAAGACTCACAAAACTTTTGTAAAATCTGTCTTTCGAGAAAGAAATCTATGAAAAACGCCAAAATACATAGATTTTGATGAAAGAAAAAGAAGCTTTACCTGGTGGACTGCATCTGCCTGGTTGTCTCAGGGTCCTCAAACATCTTCACAATCGGTTCTGTTTCCGACTGCAGCTGCTTCAGCTGGGCCACAACCTCTGTCCTCTTCTCCCGGAGAGCTGACACAAACATGATAAAGAGAGATATTAGCTACAGCAGCATCATAAACCAGCATGTACACAGACTGAACCCTGAAAACACTGTAAAATCAACATTTACTGCTAAACCAATTTCGAACAAAGTGAATGGCACACAGCAAGAAGCTCTTTATGAGGTCTATAAAAGAATATAAATGATACTGACTGCTCTACTGTGTTACCTCTTGAGAAGCAGGAGGCGGACAGTGTGCCTTTAAAAAGCATCAGCACTTACTATGAGGGATCTCCTTGTCAGAGTAAAGGCTCCTGTACACATCCATGGCAAAGTCCACCATGTTTGTATCACTGAGGAGTTCCAGTTTTCCTTGAAGCAGTTCTTCCTCATTGTAGATCTAAATGCAACAAAACACACAGGAATATTTTAACTACATTATAGAGAAAAATACATAGATAATATTAAGTATTAAAAAGCAGAATTTATTTTCCAGATAAAACAAAGCAAATGCATGTTCTCTATAACCTGTCTTCCTCCTTAATACATCTTTCACTTTACAGTCATAAGAACTGCATCAACCTTTTAAAAAAGACTATTTCATTGAACCTTATTTGAAGAGTTGGAGCGTGAAGCATTAAGTCTGTAGACCCGGTCAGATTCAGTATCACTAGCTATTTTGATGACCAGTATTGTATTGAGCAGGCTGTACTCTGTAGACAACACCTTATCAACTGATCGAGGACAATGTTAAGCTTTTTTACTCCCAACTCATGCCTAACTTTTATAGTCAACGTGTTTTTTCAGTCTCTAAAGCTTAGTTTTGAGGAAAACTAATTTGTGGGCGTTTTGTTGACAAACAAAATGAGCTATTTCACTGCGAATTTATTTAATAACAGTTACAAAAGAACGGCACATTAACAACGTAATTATTTTTTAGCTTTAAGGGGAGAAAGGCGCATTTCTGTATCAGTTTTATCCAGCTCTTCCGAGTGTAAAACGAACGATAAGATAAACTCCAACTTCCGGCATTATCTCTTCAAAATATAAAGTCGAATAAAAACTACGCTTCCAAGACTTTAGATGTAGTGGCTACTAATTCATGTCGCAGTACATACATTTAAATTCATGCTTAACTTACAATTTTCTTTATCTGTCTTCTTCAACTGTTTTCTAATTTAGGTCAAAATACAAGTCACCTGTTTTATTTTGAAAGCAGGTTTCCATATTTCCTGTTAAAAATGTACCGTTTATACACATAAGCAGACAATGTGGCGAGCTACGGCGTGGTTCAGCGTGTATAACTGTTTAAAAACCTTGTTTTGTTCAGCAAAACATAAAAGAAGCATGTGAAGACATGTTTAACGTTAAGATATTTCGTACCTCTTTGACAGACAGGAACTCCAGCAGGGGAAAAACGAGATGACGGTCTAAAAAATGGGCAATTTTAGTAGTGAGGTCGTACTCCGCCATCTTTGCTGCGGGAAAGGGGAAGTAGATGAATGATGTGGTCGGTTCTAAAGTCACTGGCCAATCAGCGACGTTCTCAGCATCCTCGAGAAAACGCGGAAAAAGGCTGTAAGCTGTTTTGTCATTTGTTCAGTTCTCATTATCATTCAAATACATCCCAGGACCCAACAGTTCTATAATTATACACATCCCAGACATGCTTTTACAAAATGCTAGACTCCATTTAATTTAAAGCAATTGTGTAACCAGGAATATTTCAAAGGAAATTTAGTTGTTAGTTTGTGAGAGTTGAATATATGCATAGCTTTGTTTTGTTTTATATATTAAATCTATGATCTTCTACTTTTTATCTTACTTTTGTACTTTTTATTGGAAACAATATTAATGACTGTAATACATAAGTGTTGGAGAGAAAATGGCTTAGGATTTGTCCGTATTCACTTACACATCACTGGATTTGGCTAAAGATGAATGACTCTTCTAAACTGCTCACAATTCCCATAATTTTGTTGCAGTGTTGATGTAGTAAAACATTTCCTTTTATACAAATGGATCCAAGTTAATGTTTTGTTGAATATAAAAACATAGACTCTCCTTCAGGCACCACTAAAATTTCCCCTAAAACCTCTTTATGAGGTTTGAAACTTTTTGAGAGCAAATATTGACATTATTCATCTCAGTGAACCCTCACTCACAAGCCTGTCCAGTTTTAATGAAAACAACCAGGTCATTTCCAGTCATGTGACTTTTCCAAAAGGTTAGAATGTCTTTACTGTGCATCTGGACCATTCTTCTTTGTCCTCTCTCATTTCAGCAGCTGCCACATAAAGGTGCTCTTGTAATGACCACATTCAGCTGACAACAGCCAGTATTAGTGACTAAATGTCCATCTCTAATAACTTTTCTGCTACCTTGTTTTCTTGACAGCCCCGTCAGTCTGTCCAGTGTCCTCAGACAATCCTTCCCTTGTTGACTCTGCCTTCTCTCTATTCAACCATCATCTCTCTCTGTTGGCTGATGGCAGGTAGAAATGAGTCATAAAAAATAATCCCACTTATTGTGGCCTGTTACTGGTTTACTGGGTGCTTTTGACACAAGTAGCTTTTAAATAACAATTTTACCCTGATAGATAGATAAATGGGTGGGTGGATGGATGGATGGATGGATGGATGGATGGATGGATGGATGGATGGATGGATGGATGGATGGATGGATGGATGGATGGATGGATGGACGGACATACATATCAAAGGTGGATTAAAGCTCTTTGTCAGCTATAACATGTCCTTAGTTTGGTATCATTGTGTGCACCACACTGAACACACCTCACATAAAGCAACGACCAGTGCTGTCTGGGGAACTCAGAGAGAAAATATTAGATAGACTACTAGATAAAGACTACTAGACCATCTCAAAGCAGCTTCTTATTCCTGTGTTCACAGCTGACATGACATGAGCCAACCTCGCAGGATATGGACACAAGAGGAAAAACAGTCCTAGGTTTATCAGACTAATGGAGCAGACCAGATGGTAAAAAAGAGCCAAGAAAATCATTCAAAACAACTGAAGCTGAACTCCAAAGTAAAGGTATATGTAACTTTCTGATCACATAATTTTCAACCATAGTGGTCGACATGGTAGAAAACATAGGGGGGCTCCATTATTGACAGAAAAACACAAAAAAGTCAAACTATAAATTGACATAATACATGTTGAAAAGCGCTATATATTCTGGGAGAAAATCCTTTGGACCGATGAGACAAAACTGGAACTTTTTGGGCTGATATAGTGTAATATCTTTGTTTATTGTGGAAGGGTTACCAAAAAATTTGGGTGCCTCTGTGAATTAATAGAATACTTAAAGCTATTCATCAAAACCACTTCCTGTTGTAATATTAATTAGACATGTAATGTGGTTGTTTGTGGGAGGGTTCAAAGAAAATATGACATTTTTTTAGAGCTAGGCTTTTTGTAAACTAAAAAATGTGGTTCAATCCTTAAATGCCTTGTTCATTTTCATAAAGAGAAATTACTTTTCTATTTTCAAAGTAAATTCTGCAAAATAATCACAATGTTGCAATTGTTCCACCACAGAACATAAATAGGTGCTTTAAACTGTTCTAAGATACAGCATGAGATTTGCAGGAGGCAGTGATATTTATTACACAATACTTAATCATAAAACAGGAGGAAATATCATCACTGGTGTATACAAGGCCAAACATGCAGTCACAAATAGCATAAATACCACAAGCTTCATTTAAAATGACAAGAAATGTTGTGTTTTAAAGACTAACATATCATTAGGGCCAAACTGCATTGGTTTCTTTTGTTTCAGCTGACATATTTTCACTAAAAAGAGCTTGACATTAGAGTTTCAGAAAAAACGAGCATTAGAATTTTTTATATATACTTATTTTTTCTGCTTATAAATTACTGTTATGTAATGTGAATCCTACAAAAACATGACACGCAATTTTATTCAAGCGTGTGCCATATTTTCTTATACAACAATGACAAAAAGAAGCAAACTTTCATTTGATTCTTTCATTTCCAAACAGAAAAATTGGAGGGATTTTATCATAAAATGTGCAACTTAAACTATTCTAACTGCCAAATGCCAATGGGTCTGAAACATGGTCAACCTAGTCCCATGGCAAACAGAAAGCTTGGAACACAAACATGGGAAAATAAAATAAGAAATACAGCAACTCACAAGGGGACAGATCTATGTCATCTTATGCAGTAAGTTTAATATCTGTGTAGACCCAAATAAATGCTAAGTAAATAAACTGAATTGAATTAAATTGAATAGATGACTGGTTACCGACTGAGAAGCCAATAGCAAAAGAAAGAAAAGTCCAAAGTCCAGGTTGTGAACAGAATTTGAGATGGTGACCTCAGATTATTAAGATCTAAAAAAAACACTTTTCTTGATGAGAAACATCAAGTAGGTTTGCGGTTACTTGGAGTTACTTCTGACAAGAACAGTGAGTCATATCTGGAGTCTGTAAAATTTCAGCTAGACATTCTTACAATTCACCATCCATCCAATCATCTTCCTCTTCTGCTTATCCATCAGAATAATTGGTGTTAATGGGAGTTCTTTATATTAAAGTGCAGGGCTCATCTGAAAGACACAAAATTAATTTTATCGAGTTAAAAATCTTATCTCACTTGTTTCTTTACCTCTCACTTCTTTCTGAGGTTTCATTTAAAATCGTTAGACGTGATTTTCGGGAGGATGATGCAGCTGCTGGCAGTGATGGCTCGGGATACACGACATCCAGGTTGAGAACTGGGATGCTGTCAGGAAGAAACGTGCCTTTCTGCATGCGCCAATGTTATTCATCATTCTTTGTGTCTGCCTCACAGAAAACACTCCTCGACCTTCATGGGATAAAGTCAAAGGACGCTGAAGTGATGGGCCAAATATTCCATGAAAAACCACAACTCTTCAGTGCCCTGAAAGCTTTCTACGTCAACAAATGAATATAAGAGACGAAGAGGAGACGATGCTGCCAAAGACACCCTCCACTGTCTTCATGCTAATATCTGTCAAAAAATAAACAGATAGGATTTGAAGACAAATTACTGGGCACTAAATGCTGCTTTTTTTCTAACTCTAAATTCCAGCACCTCATTTGAATTTCAATGACTCTTCTTTAAACTTTTTAGATATGCATCACCTAACTCTGAGTGCACGTCAGGTTATAAATCACCAGCCCACACTCCTGATTCAGAGCCCAGTGCTGACTTCAGCTCTGTCACACACAGTGGCGGTGGGATGGAGGTTATCGACCGGGCCGATGGTGCTGAAAACAATATACATTCCTTGTGAGCACCCGTGAAGGAACATGTGTGCAACACATGTCCTCCATATAAACAAGAAGTGATTTGTGCTCACAAAGATCTGCAATATTATAAAAGGCAGACAGGAAAGTTAATCATTATTTGACCCCTTACCTAACCTCTGCTCTTCAGTTTGGTCTTCTTATTGTGCACAGCATAAATGTTGCTCTGTAATTGTATTTGAAAACATAAAAAGAAGAGTGAAATCTGATGACTCTGAAATATGTTGCAGCCTTATGAGGAATGGCGTGTTCATCCCACTGAGTTGGAATATCTGCAATAATTACCATTCAGTGGATTTGTGTAGCTAAGTGGGGATTTCGGAATAAATCATTTCTTGAAATAAGAGAAAAGAAAGACCAGTTAAGAAATGCAGTGCCTTCCATGAATATTAAACCCCAACTCATACCCCACAAGCTGCTCGCTGAGGGTAATTACACTTCAAGTTGGGCTAAAACAAAAAAATACCTCTGGAACAAAAGAACCCCACCAGCTGCATCAACTCAGGATGAAAATTATGTGATTTTTGGAAACAACTGAGAATAAAATGTTCAAATTTTAACCCTGAGTTATCAAAATTGTGGCATCTCAAAGAAATTGACCCTCTTTAATGAGACCATGATGGCTGTGTAAGTTTAGGCTTAATGTAAATGCTGGACTTCGTTTTCTCTTTGTTGTCCGTGATTTAAGGAAATCATGCTGATATGCTCATAGGAATATACATTTATGGAGGTATGGTGGAGTTTCTCATATATCACCTGCAGACTGTGCTACATTTTGCTGTTGCTAATCTTTTGCTGAGCAAGGCTAAATATGTGTTTGAATCTTACGAGGAAGAACGACTGATCATTCAAGTTGGTCCAGTAACACATCAGAAAGTGCATGTGGGATTACTCCAGTCCACACAAGCAATCAAGCTACTGCTCAAGATGTCAAGAGAGCAATGCATTTTAGGCTTTTAGCTTGTAGTGTACTGCCAGTTAGCAGCAGGGTGCTGCCCTGACATGGCGAGGAATATTGTTCTTGGCACCAGAATCACGATAGTAAAGAGGAAGACTGTGAGGAAGAGTAACTGTGCCAAACACATGAGGTTAAAGGTGCAATGGAGGGAGTCCATCAGAGGCAAAGTGAACTGAAGTCATCTATACAGGTTTTCATGGTGAGGGGAGAGAAACGTTCTCAGACAGAAGTAAACATGCTGCTTCTAGAAGACTGAGGCAATTATTGCTGTTAATTGCGTTCATCTCCCTTCTCTGTATTACACTTTACAACACTAATGAAACAGAAGTCTTGATGGAAACGGAATTATTTCAAAATTACAGAGAGCACTTTGATGTTACCTACATTTTTAGTCTTAAGCTTTTTTTTCCAGAGACTGACAACTCTGATTGCTTCTGTCAAAAATCTAAACATAATGTCTGTGAAGTATTTCTGTTGGAATGTTTTTTTTTTTTCCTTTTCATACATGGAGATTGAAAAAGAAATGCCTATCCTGTGTGCCATATGTTGGGGGTTTCCAGAGCATGGAACCCTATATAAGCACCAGTTAAGTAGCACAATTTGGGTTTTCAGATGACTGCAACTGATTTGCCATATTGTGACATTTATGTGCAAGAGAGGTGCTCCAAGTTAAACAAACATCTATGTCAAGAAGAATTTTTTTTTTTTTTTGCTACCACAACATCCAGCTGCATCTTAAAAGTAATGAACAGTGTGCTTGCAGAGGGCTTTCACTCTCATGTCCGGAAATCTCAAGAGATGTGCCCACATCATGGTGTTTATTGCAGGTCACTATTAGGGCCCTGGCCCTCAAAGGCACCTTGGCAGTCAAGGGAAGCCCTCCACCCCAGAGGACAGTGTGTGATTGTTTTAATGTGGTTACTCTGGTATTTGGTGCTTGAGCAAAAATCCAACCACACATATACTGACTACCATGTGCAGACTTGAAAATTGCAAGTGTGCAGATTGCCTGAGCTGAGTATAACCTAAACTGTACACAGTGTTACTATTTGTATCCCTAAGAGAGATTATGATATTTTATCTTTCTCTTGTTAGCTTGCACTTGCCCATTTCTGATGAAGTCAGGCTGTTTGAGCATATCAGTGTACCTTCTCCTTGTTGCCCTTTTGTAAAGGACTATCAACAAAATATGGAACAGTAGACTATGTGCACTGAGCCGCAGTGGATATGACATTACATTTCTGATGTCCTTAGTAAGCAAGTTTGTACTGAGGCCATATCAACAAGTGTGTAATGTGGTAGAAGAGAAATGTATAAGCAAGTATTCAGAGCAGGAGAATTAGTTTCACACAAGCCCCTAAGGGAAATCAAGATAAAACGGTAGCTGTGTTTAGTAAGCACATTTTATATTTTTTGAGAACAATATTTCTATGCTCAGTGGACTGTGCTATCTAATACTTTGATGAGGCATCAAATAACGATACAGAGTGCAAGAGCAATAGGTTGGTCATCATTCTAAGTTGCTGTATTTAGAGGAGTGAAAGTTAAGGTTTGCAGGATAACGGAACCACATCTGTTTTATGTCTTAGCCAGGACATGTTCAGCATGGCTTTAAAAGTTAATGTGATGTGACCAATTTGACTTCAGTCTGAATGCAAACATCTTTGATGGTAAGGTTTTTAAATGATTCATACTATAATTCAATAAACCATTTCACATCTCAAAAACTTTAAAATCATGCATTACCAATACATGTTCTATTGATATTTTTTTGCTAGTTTTTTCTATTATTATTATTATTATTATTATTATTATTATTATTATTATTATTATTATTATTAGTTTTTGTTTTGTTTTTTTATCGTCAGGCACACTCTCGGCCACCACCACGTCTCTGGGGGCAAAGAGATCGGCCCCTGTTGTCATATGAACAAAGATGGCGTCTGTGTCAGAAATGTACGACGTGGGATGGGAAGGTAAGACGAAAATTCTCGCTTGTACGGACTTGGCAGGGTTTGAAATTGTTTTTAGGCATCCTGAGCGTGGAGTTGGTGCCGTTTCACTGTGAAAACACAAGCAAAAAGTCCTCTTTTGAAGCATTTAGCTAATGCTAGTTAGGTCAGTGTGCTAACTCGGCATCGTTATTACCCTCTCTATTGCAGTCCTGCTCAAATAGCTATACCTTGATGGATCATGTAGCAGTGTGTGTGTGTGTGTGTTACTGTATAACATATGTATTGATTTTCTGATTGAAGATGAGGGGGGGTTTGTGTAACATGCTCATTGTGCAACGGAAAGGTTTAGCCGACAAATAGTTCCTCCACATCGGCTAGTTGCTCTCAGTCTTTTGGCTTAACGGTCATTGAACGTTTCTATTAGCTGTTAAAAATACAACAAAACTGTTCCGCAACAATAAATGTTACACACTGAACTGCGGTGGAAAGTGTGGATCATGTGGTTAAACATCTTTGTTCACAGAGATGAGAGACAAACTGCGGAAGTGGAGAGAAGACAACTGCAGGAACAGTGAACAGATAGTGGACGTTGGTGAAGAGCTTATCAGTGAGCATTCATCTAAACTGGGAGATGACAGTAAGTCATATTAACCAAATAAATACTCATGTTATTTTAAAATCACGTTTTAATAATATTAAGATGTGAAACGCTTTGGAAAAAACAAATTTACAAAAATCTGATCTGTGTTTTATAACTTTTGGCCCCTAATAAACTGTTGATCACTTGACAGAGAAATTAGAATACAGTTTTAAAATTCTTTGCCTCATTTCCATATTTTTTCTTCAATTTTTTTGTGACAGAATTATTCAAATGATTAATTTTGTTGTGATCTGATAAAGCAGCTCAAGAGTCAACAAGTCCCTTCACTGTGAAGACTTAAGTCACTGAATCTCAGTTTTAGTGGCAGAATTTACACAGATCTTTCTCCATCATTTACCATTCACTTTAATTCCATAATCAATGTGTTTTCATATCTTTATTTGTTTTGAATTTTGTGATACATTCTCTTGTCTTTGCATTTGAAGCATTACAGGTTTTTCTTCTCACTCCAGTCATGTTTCTTTAAATCTTTCTGTCTTCACCCCTCACTCTGTTGGACTATCATGCTGTGTCTAATCACTGTGGAAACTTGGTTTATTTATTATGTAAGATGAAGATGCACATAAAGTATTCCACCTCCAAAAACTTTATAACATTGACAGAGTGACAGTGACAAACACTGAGATTCAATCTCTAAGTTCATGAATATCTCTGTAGTATAACTGCCTTGCTGCATCACACATCACATGAGCAAAATCCTTTTTTTTCGAAGAGATTATGATGCCAACATTCTTTAGAAGAGATAGGTAAGGAATTGACATGTCTCACTTTTATTGAAACAAACTTTGAGATTAGCTTTGAAAGGAGATGAGAGTTACCAGTAGTGGTGCAACGGATCAAAAAACACTCACGGTTTGGATCGGATCACGGTTTTGCGTCACGGATCGGATCACTTTTCGGATCAGCAGAAAGAAAAGCAAATGAAAATACAAAAGGTTCTTTTTTTAATCCCTTGTTTTGCACAGCAGAGTATAACCTCATGTCTGCAGCTATAAAAACACTGATAGCATTTACGCCACCAGAGAAAATAAAACACTGTATTTGTTTTATTCAAATGAATAAATACAGATGTCCTGCAATACCTTGTCTTGTTAAGGCAGATCATGAACTAGTCTTTCTCTACTCTGTGTATAAGCCCAAATGTTCAGAAGCTAATCTGTGATCAGGAAGCTCAAGAAGCTCTTAGGGGTCTTTTGGAGGAGAGATGCTTTCTGTGAGCCACATGGGGATGATATCACTGTCATGACTGAGTATGTGATGGACTATTTAAACTCCAGTGTGGACATTATCCCCACCAGAAAATTGAGGTAACAAACCTCGGACCACTTGGGATTGGAAAGATTTGCTTAATGACAAAAATGACCTTTCAGGGAGAGAGAAATGGAATTTTAAGGAGCGTATAAAAAGAACTCAGTCAAGATTAGAAACAACAAGGCAGTGTATCATGAAAAAATGTAAAACGATCTGCAGCTGAACAACTTAAGATGTGTGATCAGGAATGGACATCACAGGTTTCAAGCAGCAGGGGGATCTTTTAGATGGAAGTTTGTACAGAGCTAATAAACTAAACATGTTATTTGTTAGGTTCAGTTTAAAAGCATCCTGCCCCACAATCACCTGGATTAAGGACTACCTCACAAACAGACCACAGTTTGTGAGACTATAGAGTTGTATGTCTAACCAGGTGATTAGCAGCACAGGAGCACCACAGGGGACTGTACTCTCACCATTCCTTTTCACCCTGTACACCTCAGACTTTCAATACAGGTCAGAGTCCTGCCATCTGCAAAAATACTCTGAGGGTGTGTATGTATATATTAGATTGTAGATTTTTCCCACAATATAAATATGTTTTTATGCAAACGTAATGCATGCCATGTGCTGTTTTGCATAATTTAAATGTTGCCTTACACTCAGACTTTGCACAAATGTGTTTTTAACAACATTATCTTCAGTGATCAACGTTAGTTAGTGTAACATTTAGTGGTAAAGGAAATAAAACACTCACTTATGTAAGAGAAGGCATTCACAGCTGTTGAGGGCAGACTCTAAATTTGTACATCAAGTGTTAAATTTAATATTTGTATTTTAATGTTACACCAGAATGGAAAGGGCATTTAACACTGTCCTCTTTGTCTGTGTCTCTTCTACCCAGTTTGGATTATTTATGAGCAGGTGATGATCGCTGCACTGGACTGCAGTCGGGATGACTTGGCCCTGGTATGTTTTTGCCACACTTCCTCACACACCCAAAAGCTTCAGAAGTTAATCGTTTGCTCCATCCTGCTCCTGCCAAATTTAAAAATGTGATTTTTTTATTTGGCCAAGTATTATTGCTCTGTCTGTACTTTGGAAAAACAATTTACAGGGAGTTGGAATCGGAGGGGTGTAGCAAATGAGTTGAAGCGTGCTTCAAGTGTTTGCTAAACTTGGCCATCATTTATCTAGTTAGGCATTTTTTTCCCTTAAGATTTATTTGCTATCATAAAGCTTTATGAGATGTTTTTGAGTTTACGTTTAGAAAATTTCATCTCTAAAGAAAGTAAAAGTCTGCGCTGACAGAAAATAAAAGATCACGTTAAAAGCAAGTATTCAGGATGAATGCAGTCCTTTTGGCAAGCTGAACAACTCACTGATACAGACAGAACTCAATCATTAGAATTACTTGTCTGTTGGCAGTTCTTTCACTCCTGCTGCTTCACTTAAAGAAAAGATAAGTGGAGCAAATGATCCAAGTTACACTGACGACTTTTCCATCTAATACCAGACAATTCTAAATGTGTCTTTAACTGTCCCTCCCCTTTTTTATGGCATCTTAACAATTCTTTCTCTGTGTAGAAAAGGAAAAAGAAGCTGTAATTCTTGTTCCTCTTTATCCTTTTTGTAGTGGTAAATGTTGTCTAAATGAGTAACAGAAGAACCACAGATTTTTTTTTTTGCCCTCACAACAATTCTTTTCTATATCAATGCATTTTGTTTTGTTTAGTTGGAACACTGAACAAATCAGTCTTTTAAATCTTCAATATCTGCGTGAGAATATGAGGTGAACATAAAGTCTGAATGTTGTCCTATTATCATAAGTCTGCCTATAATTGGACTCTCCTCCCTGCCCACATCCTTGCAGACCTGTCTACAGGAACTGAGGAAGCAGTTTTCAGATAGCCACAGAGTGAAGCGATTAACAGGCATGAGGCTGGAAGCTTTGGAAAGGTAAGCACTGAGAGCTGAATGCTCCAAAGAAACAGGAGGTGAAAAAAAAAGGAAAAAGCACTGAGATTGTTCTGTATGGTATATTGGGAGTTGGGGAAAGCAAAGGTGTTAACACATCTTAAGTAGTCGAATGGCCTGGGTTTGTAAAATTGTAATGTGTGTGTGGTGTGTTTGTATTGGATCATCCAACATTCGTTTTGGAAAAGAAAGGAATGGAAAAGGGCAAAGATTCAATGCAGAGAGGTTCTGTAGCCTTTTAGCTTGTGTCAGGGATTCCCATGGAGGAAGTGGTTTGGTCCTACTGTAATTCACAGGTTCTCTTTGTCATGTCTGCACTCTTCTTAGCTTTTTTGTTGCTTTTCACCATTTTTATGTTTTTTTTTTTCTTTACATGTTCTACTGCTTTACTGTCCTGCTTTAGTCTTTGCACTGACTCTTTACCCTGTTAATATTGACACCACAGTCAGAATCTAGAGCTCGAGGTTGTAGCATAAACAAGGTGATTGAATCGGAATGAAGCTGCTGGATAATTCAGTTTATTACTCTACACCATTACATTTGCTGGTTTATCACTTCTGTCAGAATGTATGTGATCATTGAGAGTGATTGATTCAGCACTGTCAGATTTAATAAACTGCTCACTAGGACCTTATTGCCTACAGAATGACAATTTAAACAGTAAGGGTCTTCCCTCAACACACACACAAACACACACTTGGTTCTTAAATAAATAAAGCAAATCAAAGTGGCTTGTGAGTGGTTGCCTGGTGCCATTTGAAATCTCCTGAAGTGTGGCTGAGTAATAAAGTGAATTTGAGGGAAGCATCAATGCTGGAAATGGGGCTGCTCATTGCTAATGGGAACCAGAGTTGCTTCTGTCTGTTGCAGGCTGTGGGCGGGACAGTCTCTGATCACAGAGCCACGTCTATAACTGCTTATTCTTCAGCATTACGGGAAAAAAAAAACTGTTCAAGACTCATACCTCTGTGACTGATTTGACACGAAAAGTGAAGTGTGCATTTCCAAATTGCTAAACAGTATTAATTGATATCTACAGTTCATAAATTGTCCCTTAAACATGTGGGCTGATCTAAACTCAGCCAAACTAATAACCTCCTTCTAAATCATAGCAGATGTAAAGTAGCAGTTCCATTTGTATGAAGGTAAATTAAACATATTCAAACAAAATCTGTTCAAAACAGTCTGTTCATAATAACGTCATGAGTCATTGTGAGGTGATTTAAACCTCTCACAATGTCAGTTGTGTGACTAGTAAAACAAACCTGAGTGTTTATTTACTTTTTTTTAGAAGACCATTGGTTTCTGTAGAGTCTCACTTTAATCAGAGACCTGCCATTCTGTATACACAATCTTAATGATCCTAAATTGCGTTTGATTTTCCCACTGCCTCATTTTACCCATGTGAGTACTGTGACCGGATGAAAAGCTCATTTCTATTTATTTGTGTTTACCTTTGAAGGTACGACGAGGCCAACAAGCACTACGATGCCATTCTCCAAGAAGACCCCACCAATACGGTAGGGACAAGAGAGAATGAGAAAAGTCTCTCTGTTTAGCATCACTCTTGGCCTCGCTCTGTGGTCTCAGTTTTTTGGAGGGCTTTAAATCTGTCAAGGAGCTTTGGTGTTAGCAGTCAGTCCTTCTCCAAGTTAGTCACTTGGCCTCTCTGGCCTCCATCGCAGCACTGATCAGCCTGTCACCCACACAGCTCAAAGGCGTTTAGGGAGGGGGCTGGGTGGCTGCTGGTGATTCATGATCTTACTCAGTGTTAGTTGTGTTTGGGGGAAGTGAAATGTTAATAAGGTTCTGGTCTTTGAAGATGGTGATTTATCAGACATCTCAGACTCTCTGAGCTCCTGTTCCTTCTGTTTGGTCAGCCACTGGCTTCAGGTGCAAACTCTGCCTTGTAGTCAGATGGTTGCACAAACAGCTACACTTTCTTCTAATCTTACTGATCATCACTGTGATAAAGCGTGCATGTTTATATGGTCCTGCTCCAATCTCACGTCACTGTTTCTAAACATTATATAATATAATTGTTTCAAAATGCATGTGGCTGTAAGTAATTGATTTAAAAAAGTACCAGAGACTTGATTTATTTTGGCTGTGACCTTCTCACTCTTCTTTGAGAAATGTACTACAAATTTCCTCTACCATACTGACACATGGATTGGTTTACATGTACTCAATATTTTTCTCTGCTTGCACTCATTGTTAGCCTTTGTGCTTTGGACACAAGTCAAATATTTCCCCCCAATTTCAGCTATGTGCTAAAACAAAAACAGAACTTCCTTACATTTTTGAAAATCCCCCATCACGTACCCTACGTTCCGCCTCTGAAAGAAAAACATGTCCTCCTTGTTACCTTGCTTAACAGGTAGGCACAGATGCTGCTTAATGCAATTTAGGTTTTAGCTTCAAATCTTGATAATAATTATATATATTTTTATTTCTGCTGCTTCTGTGTGAAATACTAGCTTAGAACTAATGCTCTTAAGAGAATCCTGGATCAAGTCATAATCCCAATCTGTAAAAATTAGAATTATTTGTCAGGTCTTTTTCATCCATTTTAACTTTTTTTTTTTTTTTTGCAACAAGTTAATATTTTTTAACTGTTGCAATCTGCATCAAAATGAAGCTTTGCATCCTCCACTGTTTTGATAAAGGGAGTAGGAAATTCAGGGAATCCCATTACACTTCCCAACACGACACTGATCTACAAAGACAACCACGGAAAGGGAACAGTCCATTTCCCGGTCTGTGCATACCGGCTCCCTTTTAAACTTAAGCTGTCAATCAATCCTGGGACTGGAACAAAGCTCACAAATATGTACCTTGTGCATGGGACATTAATTTTGCACCTTTTTCCAACAATCCCTCTCTGAAGAAGGAGTGTTGGTGGAGCATGGTGCAGAGGTATATTGACATCATTCAGGCCACCTGTCTTGGGGTAGGATGGTTTCCTCCCTGCTTGCTCTCCACATAGCAGGAGATTGGGCTGGAGATGGGCCTGAGAAATGGCGGAAAATTGGCAGCTATGAGTAGGACTTGTGAGGCATCTCAGCATGTGAAGCAGAGATTGGAAAGTGAGCTGTTGTAATTACAGACTGCGGAATAGATGTGGTACACATTAACCAAAATTGTTGAATCAACAAAAATTGCTCAAGTTTTTTTTTTTTTTTTTGCCATGGAGCTTTCCAAAAAATGTTTCAGTCTTTTAGCCCTTCCATTGCTTGCTATGTTCCAATACCTACATCAATGTGCTGGCAAAATTCTTGTCTGCGTGTATATATGTTTTTTTGTTGTTTGTTTTTCAGTGTTTGTTTTACTTCCCATGAGTACTACTACTACTACTACTACTACTGTCATTTAGCAGACGCTTTTATCCAAAGCGACTTACATTGAGAGAACATACAAGCAAGAATTCAAAGAGAAGGAAAAAAATATAAGGAGGCGGACTGTTTGGAGTCCAGTTTAATTCCGACGCTGATACATC
>SSNP01000013.1:2186139-2277247 GCA_006937955.1 Pachypanchax playfairii | reverse complement strand
TATTTGATGCGTGCTGCAACTGGAAGCCAGTGCAGGGAAATGAGCAGCGGAGTGACATGAGCCCTCTTGGGCTGGTTGAAGACCAAACGTGCTGCTGCGTTCTGAATCATCTGCAGAGGTTTAACCGAGGACGCCGGAAGACCGGCCAGCAATGAGTTGCAGTAGTCGATCCGGGACAAGACCAGGGCCTGGACCAGAAGCTGTGTGGTGTGGTCTGTGAGGAAGGCTCTGATTTTCCTGATGTTGTAAAGCGCGAATCGACATGAGCGAGCTACGGAGTTAACCTGCTCTTTGAAGGACAGCTGGTTGTCCAGTATGACACCAAGGTTTCTGGCGGAGGTTTTGGGGAACAGCGTGATGGAGTCAAGCTGCACTCTTATCTGAGGAGGTAAGGAGTTACTGGCAGGACAGACAATGAGGTCAGTTTTGGACAGATTAAGCTGAAGGTGGCGATCCCTCATCCACGCCGAGATATCTGAGAGGCAAGCAGATATCCGCACTGAGACGGATGTATCGTCTGGAGGGAACGAGAGGAGGAGCTGAGTGTCGTCAGCGTAGCAATGGTATGAGAAGCCATGGGAGCGAATGATCTCGCCTAATGAGGTGGTGTATAAAGAGAAGAGGAGAGGACCAAGGACCGAGCCCTGCGGGACACCCGTCGCCAGCTCATGCAGACTGGACATCTGTCCATGCCACGAGACTCTGAAAGATCTTTCCGCAAGGTACGAGGTGAACCACGAGAGGACCGGTCCCGAGATGCCAAGCTTAGATAGCGTCGAGAGGAGAATGAGGTGGTTGACGGTGTCAAAAGCAGCAGACAGGTCAAGGAGTACGAGTACTGAGGAGAGACCAGCCGATCTGGCAACCCGTAGTGACTCTGCAACTGAGAGAAGAGCGGTTTCAGTGGAATGGCCTCGCTTAAATCCTGATTGATAAGGATCAAGTAGGTCGTTGTCGTGGAGGAACTGTGAGACTTGAGTGAAAACGGCTCGCTCTAGGATCTTGGACATGAACGGTAGGAGCGAGACTGGCCGGTAGTTTCCTACCTGGGCCGGGTCGAGCGACGGTTTTTTCAGCAGCGGAGTGACAGTGGCTTGCTTGAAAACTGAAGGAAAGATGCCAGTTTTCATGGAAGAGTTTATAATGTGGGTTATTGCAGGTTTGACAGCAGGAAGAATGCTCAGCAGGATATCTGTAGGAATCGGATCCAGAGGACACGTGGTTGGGTTAGATTCCACTACGAGTCGGGAGACTTCGTCCTCATTCAGTAAGCGGAAGGAGCAGAGCGATTGACCGGAGGAAGGATGGACCAGACTGTGATTGTCAGGCTCAGAAAACTGATTTTTAATGGAGGCGATTTTGTCGGTGAAGTAGGTGGCGAACATGTCTGCAGTCAGCCCGGTGGGTGGCTGAGCAGGTGGAGGACGGATAAGAGTATTGAATGTCTTGAATAGTTTTCCCATGCTAGGAGCATTTTGGATTTTGTTTTGATAAAAAGCTATCTTGGCAGCCTTTAAGCAGGATGTGAAGCTAGAGAGCATTTGCTGGTATTCGGACAAGTCAGAGAGATTTTTGGATTTGCGCCATTTCCTTTCAGCTGCTCTCAGACCAGCTCTGTGATCCCTCAGAGTGTCTGTGAGCCACGGACTAGGACGCTGCTGGGCGGCCAGCTTTGACACACGAGGGCAGACTTCGTCCAGAGAAGAAGCTAGTGAGGAGCAGAGCATCTCTGTTGCGTCATTTACAGGCAGAGTTGAGAGCACCGAGTAGGAAGGGAGGGAGGAGCAGACATGCTCCGATAGCTGCGAGGGAGTGAGAGATTGAAGGTTTCTGCGGTAGGAGACAGTCTTTACTTTTGCGTTAGGTACGTAAGGGATGGAGATGCAGAATTTAATCAGGAAGTGGTCTGAGAGGTGCAGCGGTGTGACTTGCACGTTACCTGCAGTGCAGTTTCTGGTCAGTACCAGGTCCAGTGTGTTGCCAGCTCTGTGTGTTGGGGGAGTCTGGACCAGACTGAGATTGAAGGAGTGGACCAGGGCCAGAAAGTTATGAGCTTGCGTTTTATCAATATGAATGTTCATGTCGCCCATAACTATTAAAGGGGAGTTATCATCTGGAATGTCGGATAGGATTGTGTCCAGTTCATCCATAAATTGCTCCATGTTGCCTCCCGGAGGGCGGTAAATAACCAAAACATAGGCAGCGACGGGCTTAGAGATTCGTACTGCATGAAATTCGAATGAGGAGCAGGTGGTAGTGGTTAGCAAGGAGGAAAATTTCCACATTTTGGAAATCAGGATGCCTGTACCGCCTCCTCGCCCAGCAGGACGAGGAGTGTGTGTGAATTCTGCATGAGAAGAGAGGGCAGCCGGTGTTGCTGTGTTGTCAGGACGGATCCAGGTCTCGGTCAGGGCTAGGACCTGTATATCGGAGAGGTGCGGCAGAGAACTGATGAACTCTGTTTTGTTAACTGCGGACTGACAGTTCCAGAGGCCGAGGGTAACGGAGGCAGTGGCAGCCCGACACGCCATGGGCTGGATGAGGCAGTGCGGATTACGTTGTCTATAGAGAGTGCGTCGAGGTCTGTGCCCAACTATGACTGGGATGTGTGATTTGCACATGGTGTCTGTGTAGTGGTTTGCTTACTGTGCTCGGTGGACTCGCGCAGGTAGACTCGCAGGTCTTGACCCTCTGTGGTCTTAACCGATGTGGGACCAAACTCGCTGACGCCTCGCTGACGCTCAGCCTAATGTGTCTGGCTATGTACCTAACAATCACACAGTTGATTGGCTAAGCTAATTGCAACAGGCTGACACCTGCGTGACCGCCTTTTCACCTCAAATCACGTGACCCGCGTCACGTATTTCCGCCAGAGTATTACGTAACCCGCGTCACCAGTTTCGCCCGGAAGTCAACGAAAATCGAAACCTACCACACCTGAATTATCTGTTACCTTGCTCTACTGAAATCCCTGCTTGTTCTGCCGTGAACAGTAAGTTACTCGCTTTTAAACGGGATTTTTTTCGCCTCAAATCACGTGACCCGCGTCACGTATTTCCGCCAGAGTATTACGTAACCCGCGTCACCAGTTTCGCCCAGAAGTCAACGAAAATCGAAACCTACCACACCTGAATTATCTGTTACCTTGCTCTACTGAAATCCCTGCTTGTTTGTTGTGAGTATTTCAGAATGCTCTCTATGCCCACAACATTTAAATACAAGGATGTAAGAATGTAGAATTTTAACAGCAAGTGGAACCTTGGATTATAATAATGTTAAATTTGGAAATTTCTGTTAAACCTTTCAGGTCTCCTGAGGTTGAACCACAGTGTTTGACTTATAGCTCTTAAACATTTTATTTTTCTTCTTGTTTAAAGTTATGTGTTGTGTCCTGCGTGAGCCACCTGTATTCTGGTGTTTCTTATATCAACAGAAGTTTGGAATTCTTGCTCCTCTTCTCTAAAGTTTGCATCCAGTTCTGTGATTCCAAATATTACCTGCAACACTGATTATTTCTGTCTGCTCACTCTGGAAACAGTGTAAACCCACTGTTCCACCGTGCAGCTACAGGGAGCTGGTGCTTTTGTTTAAAGGAGCAACAAGCAATTTTCACCACTAGGTGTGCTGTTGAGTACAGGATTGAGACCAAAACAAAGTCTGAAAGGACAAAGTCGACAACTTTATCGCTTTCCAGAGCGAGTCATTACAGTAACACAAGATTAAAATAATGATTGTTCCTTACCTGTCCACGAGAAGAAAAGCCAGCTCCGAGTCAAATCGTAAATTCTCTCGTTCTCTCAGTGCTCTCCATCTTGGAAAAGCAAGACCAATGTTTATCCTCGTTTTGTCCCTTGCTTTACCCGGTTTGTTTGTCATTGGCCGTGGCTTCTTGGGTGATGAAATGTGTTCCCGGTCATCTTCAGGTGAACGCTTTGCTCCGCCTTCCGCCATTTCGCTTCAACAATGTGTGTCGGCTGAACTGAGCGAAGGGAGGGCCTTCGCTCAGTACATGAAGGAGGCGGAGTTTCACATGCACGAACATGCACGCGGAAGGAGACCACCTTTGTAAACAAGAGGCTCGATATCAACACAGAGAGATGGTGTGTGACCTCATGCTATGTTCCAGATGGAATTACACATCTAGAGCTTCACATTGCATATTTTGAATTCTTTCAAACTGGAAATGATGAATTTTCGCTTATTGCTCCTTTAACATGGTAGATGAGTAACATTTGAAATGTTCAACAAGCTCATATCTAAAATTCAAAATTATAATTTAAATGAAAATACAACAAAACAAGTATTTTTTTTTATACTAATCAGTATAGTGTGTGTACACACAAAAAGCCAGCGTCACAGAAGCAGAATGGGGACAGCTGCATCGTTGCTCAGAGTGAGGAGCTTCAGATGTACGAGTCAGCTCTGCTCCATGACTACCTCCATCTTCAAAGCCCCCATGCTGCTGTTGTTCCACACATGACATGAATACAGGAACGAGACTCGGGCCTGGCCTGAACTTTGTTTCTCTTTTTTTTTTTGTTTTTGTGAAAAGGGGCATAAATCTATGTTCACCATCACTGGTGTTTTCATTTCTTTTCTGCTTCATTTGTAGTAATAAAGAAGAAAATATTTCAGATTAAAGTTGCATAAATATGTGATAACTTCAGAATACATTTGAATTCTTTTCCATGTTGAATTCTGTTGCTGTTTAATGAGCTGTAGTCAAGTACAACGTGTTTGTGTGTGTGTGGGCGCTTTTTATCTCCTGGAGTCTAAATGTTGCTTGTCAGTTGAGGTTGGAGTTTCTCAGCAGGTCTTTATCCCGTCTTGATGGAAAAGAGGATTTCTTGTGATAGCATTATCAGAATAGATCCTAATTTACAGCCTCCAACACAGTCCTTCATTTCTTTGGACATGACTATTGGAGAGGAAGTTCTTCTCAATAAAGTGCCAGTTCATAAATAAAAAGAGCTGTGGCAGGGCAGCACACCCCTAATGGATCACCAGCCTCCCGTTAAGCTTTTCACTTACTTTCAAAAGGAGGAGGAGGAGTTGAGTGAAGGGGAGTCAAATATTTGGAAAAGTCTGATCAGCAGGGATAATACTCTCTAATTCAGATTGATGAGATTCTAATCCACCTTAAGGTCAGTTCGGCTTCAAAATGAAGCAGAAAGCAATTTTCAGATGATGTAAATTGGGCCTGTGCAGCACTGAATGCGCGCTATGCCGACAGGAAGACAGTCGTTGGGGTTTGGGGGAGTGTGCCATTTTCCCCACTTGGTAAGAGGATGACTCACCACTTTATCTCAGCCACTGAGCTCATTCCAGCTACCAAACATTGACTCATAATGTGTGCCCATCTCCTACTTGACATTGCCTTTAACTATCTCCAATTATACCATTTCAGACTTTAAGACCCACATTATTGATATTAAAAACTTTAAGATAACTTTATCTCCTGAAGTGTCTTTTTATTTCTGTGACTGCTCCAAAGCACCAAAGTTCGGGCTTCTCCTATAAAAGAATATTTAGTGTCAGAGCAAAGGCTTAGAGAGGATTGTGATACGCTGAAAAGACAAAACTTTCACTCACTAGAGCTCTTTACCTCCTTAAACAAACACTTGAGGTGTTGAGTTTCTAATCCTGCTTATTCCTTTCTCCACAGGCAGCAAGGAAGCGCAAGATTTCTATACTGAGAGCTCAGGGAAAGAACACTGAAGCCATACGGGAGCTGAATGAGTATCTGGAGCAGTAAGTGTTCTACCAAAGAAGAAGAGGATCAGCTATTCCCTCTTTTTCATTTCCTCTGGCTTGGATTTTAATTAAAAATGTGTCTACCTTCAATAGAGCTGACAAATCCAGGCTCTCTATAGTTCTGTTATAAATATTGGCACGATTACATCATTTTTTGTAACAGATGAATTCACTTTAAGGAGGAGAACTTAATGTCAGTATCTGTTTTCAGGTTTGTTGGAGACCAGGAAGCATGGCATGAGTTATCGGAGCTCTACATCAACGAACACGAGTAAATATCTTTTCGTTTTAATAAACAGGTGCTTTTAGTATGTAAGAACATGATTCACTTTCTGATGGTGTAAAGCACAAATTTTGTAAATAGTAAAAGTTAAGATTGAAGCGTCACATTTTCGTTTCCTTGGATTCAGAGAAACAGTTTGATATGACTGTACGGCCAAACGTCGTGTTGTTTATGCCAACATCTGCTTCATCAACATGCCACGAGCCAGTCCTCACCTTTACACTTGCAGCCTGTACAGGCAGGTGGTTTTCTTCAGCTGGGTCAACTTAAAGTTACTGCATCACCCTTTGGGTTTTTCACAGTAAAAGCAGGGAACAACCAACACAAGGCAGAGAATCAGCATGTTCCTCAAAGCACATCAACAGCAGATTACGACAAGATCCAAGATCTTTTAAAATTCAAACCCTCCAAAGTGTTCTGTGTGCCAGTAAGGGAACCAGACTCTTTGGTGTAATCATATATTCAGGTCGTCTACCACTGGATTAGACTGATGACTTGATCTCTTGAGGACCTCTGGATGGGTATCATAGAGGTGATGAGATTTTAGGCTGAATACAACCATGTCCATGTTTGTCACATAAGAGTAGTTTAATAGGATTTTGGTCGTGAGGCCCGTCTTGAATGTATGGAAGCAGAAGTCTCTCCGACTTCCTGTTGATGTCTTAATTATTGAGTAGAATTGATAGATGAGGCATTTCAACAAAAATCCTTCTATTCTTATGGTTCATTTTTTATTTGTGTGTAATTATCTGGGGTTCGGTAGTAAGTGGAGCAGTGCTTTTAATTTTTACTATGTATTTTATATGTGGGTTCATGTTATGTGCGGGTGGGCATGCTTTTCCCTACGGTTGCCCTGGTAGGTAGGCAGCGGCAGCAGGAATGTGTTGCACATTAAGAAGACTACTCATTGGATATTTCAAGCTTTTGTTTGGGAGGCTTTATGTCTGTAGTAGCCAGAGGAAATCCAAGTGTGAGACCATTATCTCCCAGCTAATCCCAACACTTGTAATATCACACCATTCACTCCCACAGCCCCTTATCTGCAGGCGTGTCAATTTCTTTTCATTTGTTTCTTTATTTTGGGTTACAAACTCCCTGTTTCCCCACCTCCTCCTCTTCCGGACAGCCAAACATTATCACCACTTGTTTCCAGAGAGACCGAGCGGGATGCAGAGTGAAGGAGAGAGAGAAAACACTTGCTGTGAAATTCCCAGGAGAAGGTAGTGGTGCTCCTCCCCCTGCCAGTCAGAGAAAACACAGGTTGTTGGTGTAGCCACAAGAGAAATAAACTGTCCTTCATTGTGTGCAACACCCCATGAGCTAATAATAGTCAAAGCAAAGTGCATCAGCCCTGCTGCTGTTAAAGCTGTTGTACCAGCATCAACACATTAAGTGTGGAATTGATAGCCTGAGTTGACACCATTTAATAGTCCTTATGGTGGTGAAGCTTAGACTTACAGTTATAAGAAGAAAAGGCCATTAGCTTTATAATTTAAGGTTTTATGTTTCTGGATATAATAAAATATTATCTAGTCTTTAACAAGTTCTTAAATGATTAAAATCTGACCTCGAGTGGAGAGAAACACACAACAGATTCCACCATGTCATTGTTTATGAAACAAAAATGAATTTGACCCAAATTATGCAACTGGTTAACATAATTGAATGATAAATGGTAATAAAATTTCAAAGATATTTTTCCAAGTCTAATTCAATTTTAGTCTTTTTTTCACAGTCAGAATGTGGTATTAAAATGTTGAAAACCACCGCTGATGGTTTTACTAACTTCCAAGAGAAACAAATAGAATTCCTACAGACTCAAACATCACACAGCTACAACTTTACTTCAGCAGTCTGGTTGGGAGTTTGCTTGGGAACCGTCATAGGGAATAACTTGGTGGGGGGTGGGTTCGTACATTTAGAGAGAGTACAGGGAGGTAGGGTTCTAGATCTGCTTGATGGCTGAAGGAGCGAACTGTTGCAGGCCACGGCCACTGCATGAGCACATCTGAGAGTCTTTATAGAAAGGAAGTGGTAATTGTAAGCAGCCCCCCCCACCACCTTTCAAGCCCTCTGATCTCCCCTCTCCTCAGCTCCTACCCACTGTTTATTTCTCTCTGTGTACTAACCTTCCTTTCCTGGCTGTGCTGTTAATCTTTCAACTAGCTACCATGGAGGACTTTAAGAGACTGATCAGTTCTTTATATCCTGGCACTCAACATCTGGGTTATTTTTCTCTTCACATTACATTCCAACATTTTCCTCATTCTTTGAAAGCAACGCAGGAAGAAAAACATCTGTTTAGGATCGTATACGTTGGCAAAGTAAACTTGAAAAATGTACATGTCATAAAAACAACTAAAATAGTTAACGAACCTTAATTGTAATAATGTTTAAAAATCTGCATCCAAAGCCTCTGAAGACCTACTTTCTGATTGGACGTTTGTTTCTGCATTGATCTGTTTGAGGCTGTCTGTATTTTGTTAGCTGTACAGATGTGTATGGCTTTGTGTTTAATAATACACTGTATCATTGCTCCTTTTGGGAAAGGAAAACCATTAGAAGTGGAAATGGCTGCAGATTAGTGTGAGGTCAGCAGCTCAGCAGTGTGCTGCTGAGAAGTGATCTCATCTGAATATGGGTACAATGTGCCAGCTCTTTTTGTAGTGCTGACCTCAGGAAGGTAGTTAACTACACATTAAAGGCAAAGAAAAAAACACACAGACATACAAGATTGATCCTCAGCATTCTCCATGCAGGGAAAATCACCACTGTACATGAGCTTTACTTTTACCAGCTGTCTGCACTAAGTACGCTTTACTGTGAGCCTTTAAATAAACACTGTCATCCAGTGGATCTTTAAACATTTCTGTAGAGCACATTGTCCCCAAGTAGTTTCAGTTCAGATTTAGATCTGTAAATTCATACGGTATAGATGATCTTTATAGCTGAACAAGCTTAAGAGTGACTCATCCAGAGTTGTATCAGTTGTCTTAATGTTTGCCTTGTTATTACCACAGCTATGGAAAAGCTGCGTTTTGTCTGGAGGAGCTGATGATGACCAATCCTCACAATCACTTGTACTGTGAACAGTATGGTGAGGTAGGTACTTTCCTCAGTGTCCATCGTCAAACTTAAGGGCAAGCTGTGGCATGAATGTTAACTCTGTGAATGATGCCCATTAACAGTGAGAAACTCCTAAGGTCATTGGGAATAGACTGTAGGCTCATGTAAGAAGGCATGTTTATAGTGGCTGCTCACGTATTGCTTATTCAGATGTCATGCTGTCATTGCTTGAGTTGCCCTTTACCAAAGTCTTGTTAAATGCCTCCTTCACACAGGTGAAGTACACGCAGGGGGGGCTGGAAAACCTGGAACTGTCCAGAAAGTATTTTGCTCAGGCACTGAGGCTGAACAACCGAAACATGAGGGCGTTGTTTGGTCTGTATATGGTGAGTACTGCTTTGTTAAAGAACGGGAGGCTGGAGGGAGAAAGAGAGAAAAAGAAAAAAAAAACAAGAACAGCAAAGCCATTTTTGTAACCTGTGGTTTGTCAAGGTTGAGGTTGGCCACAGTGTGAGTTAAGTAAGACTGTGTGTTAGTGGGGGGAACAAGAAGGGCTCTCAGAAAGGTCAGCTCACTGCTGACTCAGACAGTGAACCCTAGCACTGGAAACGAGGGCTGTATTTCAGAAACAATCTGGCAACAGTGTTTTATGTTTTACTTGGATAAACAAAAATATTTTTTAACAGACAAGAAAGAACAGTTCAACCCCAGCAGGTATTTGATCATTTCCCAATTATCCAATCAAGTGTTGTTTGATTGCGGTCTTGGCCGAAACCTCCTTTCATCTTCATATTTGTTTAAACAGGATGTTGTCTGCTAGTGCCAGAGACATGTATGTAAAGGAGACCTGACATAAAAACACAAACGAAGCATTGGAGGGTTTAAAAGGTGGAGAAGAAAAGCAGGTCCCTCACAAAGCCTTAGTGTTTTTCTCTGTTCTGCACTGGGGTGTTTCAGGTAGTCCAAACACCACCGAGCAGCCCATATCCTCTGAAACCTCACAGAGGTGGAAGCAACACGTGCAGGAGGTGCAGGGCAGGGTCAGAACCAAAATATTTACCTCTGTAAGCCCTCAAGCTGGACAGGAGACAGAGCAGCAAGTCACGTTGGAGTTCAGTCCTGATTAAACTTAGAGAACGTTGCCTGCTAATTGTCGCCTTTCAGATCTTGACAGGTGCAGGAAGTTCAGTGAAAGGGCAGAAAACCTTCATCCATCTGAGTCAGTGTGACAGTGGACTTGGTAGCACTGACCACAGTGAGGCTGTGGGTTACTTACTGACAACACGTGTGGGGATTCCCCTCCAGCATAGCTCACTGTTATTCAGGGATAGCCTGTCAAGGCTGACATCATCTAAACCAAAGTTTCTCTTCAGTCAGAAAATAGATAGGCTATAAAGAAATGCTTACTGAAAACTGCAGAAGCCACACCATTAAAAAAAACAGGACCAGGTTGATTGTTATGTAAAGTTTCAGCACACTGGCATGGAGAGCTTTTAAGTGTCTGCAGTGTAAGCCTTCTGGGGTTTACTGTGTGGAGATGATGGTAGGAACATGGGAAAGACATGGGATTTGTGGTTCAGAAGGGAGCTGTCGAGGCAGGCACAGACAGTGACTCCTCATGCTGCGTGTTGGAACTTTTCTTCGAAACATACAAGACTCTTTCACCACCAAGAATCAACGGTATTGGAGAAATTAGTTCCTGTTAAGTGACAATTTACGTATGAAGCGTTAAAATACTCACTTTTTCCTCCCAATAAATGATTTCCCCTGTGTCATCAGGCCAAGGTCTGTTTTTTCTCTCCACAATGACTAGTGAAGTGGGAGATGGTAAGAGTGGTTGCACATTCATCTCAATTACGCTTTTATTGCTGTTGCAAGTTTTGAAACGGGAACACTTCTTCTCCTGTTCTCTCCTTTGATTAGTCCTTCTGTTTTATATTTTTTCCTCCAGTCTGCAAGTCACATAGCTGCCAGTCCTAAAGTCAGTGCCAAGGTAAAGAAGGACAATATCAAATATGCTGCTTGGGCTGCTAATCAAATAAATAGAGCCTACAAGGTGAGTCACGACTTGATTGTGTTCTCCAAACATTGTAATGGCTTCTGTTCATTTGTCTTTTTTGGTGTCGTCTGCAGGAAGATGTATTTTTACTTTTTCCCACATCACTCTTCAGTCCCCAGACACTTAAAATCCGCTGTTGTTGTAACTTTTATGAGGTATTTGCACACAATATCCAGGCACTCTGAAAACCCTCTCATTTGCATAAAATGTGAGAAGTACTGGCCGCCAAACGACCTTGAAATGCTCCGCGGTCCTGAAGTCTGCCTCCGACCAGCAATGTTGTAATGAAAAACGAAGAGTCTCTTTTCAATGCGTCTGTGCACATTTACTGTTAATGTGTTGACTTAAGGCCACAGCGTCTGCAAATACTTTATCATACGAATTAGATTCAAAGATGAGCCTTTCACAGAGCCACAAATTGATTTTCAGGGAATAACCACGATAAATTATAAGTGTTTGTGTTCTTGTTCACTCATTTACAAAGTGGAAGCTTCACAAGCGCGGCTTGATTTCTAAAGAATTTAGGAAGTTTTCAACATATTTGTAAGACTTTAAAGCCTCATCCACACAGAAACAGTTTTCATTAAACAATCTTTGTATTGGTCAGTTCTGTTACACACAGCAGTCTTACAAATGACTGTATGTTCAGAGAATTTAAAGATTTAACATAAAATAAAAAAACTTTGTGTAACATTGTTCATTTAAACATCGTCCGTGCAGACGTCACTGAGTACAACGAGACCAACAAGCAAACGGTTTGAGCAAAGTGGAGAGAAGTTTTTTAAATAAAAAGTCACATGGAGAAGCTACGTATGAAATGAAAAGATCTGGAGACTTTGTCCATGTGACTTTCTGTACCAATATTCCACACGCTTCTGGAGGAACTTCATTCCTGTCAAGACATTTGTTGCACTTTAAAGCAGTACTTAATAGCTTTTCCCCAGCCGTGTCTCAGACAGCCGTTGCTTGAACTGGTGTTCTGCAGAAATATGCTACCTGTTGAGATGTGCTACACACACGGGCCGTTCTACAGTCTTGACTTCAATAAACAGATTTATTGTTTATTCTCCCAGGACAGAAACACTAAATATGATGTTATTTTTACTTTCTATGCATTGTCAGAGCGACAGGCAGATGTTTGGACACACCCAGAGGAGAAGGACCCAACAACCCAGAGGGCTTTTATATAGAAAATATCAGAGAAGGATGATAAAAATATGATTAAACAATTAACATGACCCACTCGCCATAAACAAGAGTACTGTATAAACTTCTAATGACATTTCATTATGAATTAAGGTGTCATTTCGTACTATGGCGGCATTTTTCTTCAGGTCAGCATAAATCATCAGAACACCACTTCCAGCTGAGACCCGAATTACGGAGGTTACTTAGTCTATTGTAAAGACTTCAGGTTATCAGTCAATTCATCACGTCCACGTCTTCAGTTCCTCATTTGAGTGAAAAAAAAAAAAAGGGAAGTCAGGTGCAACAATTGTGAGATTCATCTCTGAACATCAGCATGAAAGATCACAGCAGCTGTTAATTTCTAGAATACAAGAAATTTCAAAACATTTGGTCATTTTGGTGGGACTTTCAGAACAGTGTCTCTAGTGCGCAGACTAGTTCTAAAACTACAACATGGCAGCGCCTTGTAAAGGTTAACGCTATGGGGACGCCGTCATCGTCGACGATGCCAGGGACCTTGTTGTGTTTAATCGAACATAGCTTCCGAACCATAAAAGATAAAAACTTACTTTTTTTCCCTCTAAATCGGGAGAATCCAAGCTTTCAGACGTTAGTTCCGGCATCGCTCTAGCCCATTCACAAGGGATACAGTGTCGTGTCAAAGTCGGTGTTCCAATCAGAGCCTTTGTCTTTTGCGCATGACGCGCGGTTGTCATATTTTTTTTTTCTTATTCATTGATATTTAGTGCGGGTTTTTCTTGAATAAAGTGTGATATTCTAATTTTCGCCTAATTTTTTTTGTATTTTTTATTCTAATACTCTTTATTTCAAGCAAAGGAGCCTCATTTACACAGCAGTTTATGATATTTCAATTCAAAATAAAAAAAAACAAGGTATAGGACATTATGGGGCATTGAAAGGTGGTGTTTTAGTAGCATTTAAACAAAAAAAAGTCAGGCGAGGTTTATTTCTCCAAAAAACCCTTGGTCCCCAGAGGGTTAAACACTTCACTTCTCAATAACAGAAGAAGGCGGAGACGCCCGGTCGAGTTATTACATTAGTCGATGGTACGAACTGTAAACACAAGACAAAGACAGGTTAGAAGTGGTGATACATGATCCTTTTCAGTTTTTTTTTTTTGGCTGTGTGAGCATTTAAAATGTTTTCACTCTTATATAATATTTTCAAAAAATGTCATATTGGCGCTCCTGTTTCCATGTGGACGACTTGTTAATCTGATTTCTTGTTTTCCTCAAAGCTTTTCAACAAACTTGGTATTTCTAACACAGCTTGTGGAGTTGTCTGCTCCCTGCTGAGCTTCTGAAGTCCTAGTCTCACCCCCTTGACTCTACTTGCTCTCAGAGCTCATGCTGAGCCCTCTGATAAATCAGACCCCTCAGCTGAAGAACACTTGCTTTTAAGTGCCATATTTGTAAATGCCAGGAGCTCTTGTACATGTGACATGGAGGAGTGCTGAACGGGCTCTTTCAGGCTGGAGTTAAATAAAAGGGCATATGTTTACATTTATACTTTATCTAACTCAAAGGTTTTTACTTCAGGATTTTTCTGTTGTAAAAAGCATTTGAAAGATGTCCGTTTATTTCATTTGATCTGAAATCCGAAACCCCGAAGAGAGATTTTCTGAGAGAATTGGAACTTGAAAGAACTCATCTGAAAACGGTTAAAGGAGTTGGACAGTAGCGAGCAGTAGTGCAGCACATGTTTCCTTGCTTAAACATTTTCTTTACTGGCAAGTGTTTGGGAGAAGGTTTACCCACAGACACAGAACACATCTGTGTTTAGTGATGCTGGCTGTTCGGAACCAAACACTCTCCCACACAGATCTTCACTGCTGAGATACTGTTTCAAATGAGAACTTGTATGCTAAAACACTTCAACATTCGAAACAATCCTTTTTCTTCCTATGTTGTTACACTTAGAAATTAATATCACAATTTTTGAAAAAGAAGAAAATCCTTTTGGCCAGTTCGTCTTTTGTATAGTTTTAATGAGACATTTCAGTGTCTTGCTGTTTATTTGACCGGTTTGGTTTAGCCCCCTGTGAGACAGAGTAAATGACAAGGTGTGAGGTCGCCTCCTTTATTCCTTCACTCCCACCTCTGCTTAAATGACTTCAGAGATCTTTACAGGGACCAGAGATCAGACAGCTGCACGCTGCTGTGGGCTTGTGCTGACTGATTGATGGCCCCTTAGAAGTGTTGCTCGTGTCAGTCGTCCAGTTTTATTAGACTTCAGTATCTGGTGATTGTCATACCTCAGTGTTAAGAAATAGCAGGCAGGTGAGTACAAGTGGCAGCAGATGTCAGCGAGAGGTCATGACTGACAGCGGAGCATAAAAAATGTAATTACCTTGTGAGGATAGTGGACTTGTAAGAGACCTAGAGATGTGTGGTTCACAGGTGCAAAGGGGCGTTAATGCTGCACTACATGGCTCGCCCTCGTGCCCTAACTCTAAACAAATTCTCTGATTAGCTCCTTTGTCACGGAGCACAGGCTCCCGCTGCCTCATGACTCTATTATCAGAGGCTTTAAATAGACATGGAGCTGTCTGGTCTGTTCCTGCTGTTGTAGAATAGGGCAGGAGTTAATGTGGTGGTCTCACCTCGGGCTGAGCAGATAATTGACTACGAGGCCCAGGCTAATGGCGCATTAGTCAGTCGAGCAATTAAACGCACTGATCATTACAGCTACGCTATCATACATACACACTCATACACACAATAAATCTAAAAGTATGAGTCACACTTCAAAATTACCTCGCCAGTTATATACCTTAGCCAGCTGCCCTCTCTTAAGTTAGAGTTTGGCAAAAAAGAAAGGAAAAACCTTTTTCATGGAAATAGAGTTTGGGCTAGGTTAAAGTTTTCACTCGGTTCCTGTTTGTAGACGCCCGAGCAGGCGAATGAGATGTGCCAAATCAATAAAAGTGCCTCTTTTTAACAAATAAAGGTATGAGTAAAGTCTGTTTTATAAGTTACTCCACAAATAGAAAGAAGGAAATGCCTAAAATATATGCATAAGGAACACAATGCCATCTGTCATGGAGGCTGGAGTTCTCTAAACAGACTGTTACTATAACTTGTATAACCAACAATAAAAATGTTACTATGATGGTAACACAGACCTTATTGTACTATTCAAAGCACAAAAATACTGAAACACTGAATGTAAATGGAGTTGATTTACAAAAAATTACACCCGTTTCATAGATTCTTGTTTGTAGTTTTGAACAAGAAACTCAGGATAAAGTTCTTCCACTGAAACGTACGCGGATCCTTCCTGCTTCATTTTCCACTGCAGGCCGTCGCCATTCAATGAGGGTCGTATCAGCTGTTTATCATAGCAGCGTGTTTACAGTAACACTAAACACAACAACTCCTCTTTGCTTGTTTATTACATGCAACACATTTCTAGGTGTGTATAGAAGGAAGTAAAGCAGATGTAACCAAACACAGACTGTTGTTATCCCGTTAGCTACATCTGAAACTTCTGGGTTGTTTTCACATGAATATTTTACACAAAGTCTAAACTTTACTTTTCAAATCCAAGGAAGATTTCATAAAGATGTATTTCTGACTCGGGTGAGAGGCGAAGGTTTATTTTGGACTCATCCTTAGTTATTTTTGTTGCTTTCTGCCCAAAGTTAAGGAAGTCATTTTCCCTTTTGTGTTTTTGAGGGGATGCCTTAACCACCGCAGAATGAAATTGGGTAGAAGAATTGTGTGCCTGTTGTGTGTATGCTTGAGTTAGTTCATACGTGTGTGGATCATGATTTGCGGCACTTCCTGTGTCACTGTCTGGATGCAGTGGTTTGTTCTGTACTTGTGTCCTAGAGGACCCGGAAGTGGACTCAATTTGAGATCCTGTCTCTGAGCACACTTCAGTCACATATGGACCTTCCGCAACACTTGAAGAGAATCTTTTTAATTGGAGGTACATGGCCTATTTACCAGCTTTAATGACGACTTTTGTTCCTAAATATTTCAGCTTCTAGCCTTCCAGATTCCAAAAAAAGGACAAGGATGTTTTTCATCAGTCAGTGAAGCGTACTTCTGGGTGGATGATGATGTCACTGCCTCTGTGAGGCCATTTTTAATTTTATTTGGTTCTTTGGCTTGAAGATCTAATGACGCGTCTCTCCCCTCCCCCTTCTCACTCTCCCTCTGTGCCTCTACCCCTCACCTTCCTCCTCTGACTTACAGATGGCTGGTCGAGGAACCAAAGAGAACAAATGTTCCACGAAGGCCGTGGAGGAGATGTTGGAGTCCATGCAGATAACCATGTCTTAGACAACCTTGGTCACACAAGTCTTCTTTTCTCCTGTTGAGTTGGAGCAACATGGCAGCTCAGACGTTGTTGCAGTTTGACCACATCTCAGTCTTTAAGTGATTTGCCCCCACATTCTTTATAGATTTATTTTTACTGTAATTATTTGGTTTTAACATAGTAAATCAAAGATTTGTTATTCTCTATAGAGTCCAGAAACCTAACAAACTCCTGGTAGTTCTACCTTAGCTGTGAAGTAGCCACAGTCTGACTCCTCTTCTCAACACTGGTTCTTGTTATTAACTGATTAACGCTAAGACATGTGACCAGGAAGCACAACGAGCTGTACAGTAACGGCTAGTTACAAAAACATTATGGAGATCCTGCCTGTCTGCACTTACATTGTCTTCTTCTCTTCACGTGATCTGTAAATTAAATTAATAAACATTTTTCAAAGTCACCTGCTTGTCTTTGTGGAAGTAGGATTATCGGTTGAGTTTATTATGGATAAATATTTTCCTCATTGAAAAATTGAACCTTATATTTTGTAATTAAAACTGAATATTTTGGATGTTTTAGTTGTCTGCCGTCTGGAGCTGAATCAACAACACTAAATACATCCTTGTTAGTTCAGCCTTAAAATGCTATTGATGGTTAATATGTACAAGAATTCTGTTCATAAATCGAGGAAGGCTGATGACAGATGGGGGAAAAGAGAGAATATAAATCTGTCAGATACATGGCTGGTTTCCTCTCGTGTTGCAGAGGAGACTCCAAACATGTTTAACTGTTGAAACTGAGCTGATTCAAACAATATCAAATATCAGATGGGGTCGACTGGTACTAGTTTCTTTTTTTATTAATATAGTCCAATAAAATTTTATTACATAATGTGGGCTAATGGGAAACTTAATGGTTCAGAGTAATTTTTTTTATTACCACAGGCGTTGGTGTCAGTGATGCTAGTAAGAATTTCATTTCAGTTAATAAAAGTGTTGCATTTAATTTTTCTAACCAGAGCCAGTAAGAACCAGATAACATTAGAGGTTTTACAGGAAAAGGATTAAAATTGAAATAAAAATTATTTGTTTTTAGATAGTAATTTGCATGTAAATACTGTAGCACCTACTTCTGAAAGAGGAGTAGCAGTAATTAATTTGATGGGAGGGGGGTTTGATCATTTCCATATCAAATTGGTTTTCATGTCAGTCATACTGAGGCAATAGTGCCATCTATAGTTTGGATGAAGAATTCTTCTGACAGGAAATGCTGACTGTTCAGCAGAGTAAGAGTCCACAGCTGGAGGTGGGCTGCAGCCATCACCCCCAAACCAGGGGATATTATTATTCTACCTACATCTGATTTTTTTAGAACAAACAAAATCTTAATAGTTTCAATAAAAACTGTGTTTACTTCAATATAATAGTTTACAAAATGACCGGTGGTGTCACTTCTCAGCTGACTGTGACTGACTGTCTTCTGTACTTTTCACTCATTAGACCAAACCTTAACAGACAAGCAAGTCCAACACGATAAGTAGCAAAAGCAAAAAGGAATCCTCTAATCCCTCTAAGCCATTGACTCATCTTATCATGTAGAGGATTCACTCTCAGTGCTGCCTATAATCCAGGATTCTAAGGAAGATTAGCTCCTGGAGGGGGTTCGCTTGTCCTTGGCCAGGTTAGAAGAACAGGTTTAGCCCTGGGATGATGATAATGATCCTACTTTAGAGCAGAGCTGTGCCTGATTAGTCAATTCATCCAAGTTGGAGGAAAAGATAGTGATTTCTTTCCAACAATGTGATTCATCTTTTTATGTTCAGGTAATCAAACTATCCTAGATGGATGACTTGATGTAGCGACTCCTTAAGGAAGGAACAGAAAGAAGAAGAATCAAACAATCCATCCTAATTACTCATGTGGCTGCCATGTTGCAGAACTACAAGCAATACATTTGTTACTTGGTTCTTCCTAACAGTTTATTATTTTCAAAATAAGATTAGTTGAACTAAATAAATTAAATACATACACTACTCGTAAAAAGGAAATGATATCTGGCTTTCAGGTGGAAATCTATGGAAAAAAGGTTCACACTATGGTGATATTGCATGATAAAAGTTGGACCCTTAAGTTGAAGCATGCAATTGGGATTTCCTCATCTCAATTAATTGAAAACAAAAGTCAACAACAATGGTGAGTATAACAAAACAAAAAATGTACAAATCTCAGTCACGGGTCAAGTGACAACAATGTTGAAGCTCGGCACCATGGCGACTCTCAGGTCACAGTACTGGGGCAAAGAATTTCAAGTCTACACAGCGACTCAGCTGATCCCAGAAGTTTTCCATGGGATTCAGGTCTGGAGAAAGCGCAGGTCACTCTACCTGAGGTACCCCAGACTCCAGCAGCTGATCCCTAATGATGGAATCTGGATGAGCTGAAACATTGTTGTTAATTAAGATGAAATTAGGCCTGTGTTGTAGATGCAGAAGAACAATGACTGGATTAATGATGTTACTCAGGTAGTTCGGACTCGTCACTGTACCATCACGAAGTGTAGGACAGGTCTGTATCGACTAGACACACCTGTCCACACTGTAACACCTCCAAAGGCTCATCTGGTGACAACAGTGGCTGATCCATCACACTCTCCTTGATGTCTCCAACATCATTTCTGCTCAATGTGAACGGATTTTCATCAGAGAACATCACTGAGGCCCACTGATCCTTCATCCAGTGTAAATGCTTCCTGGTCTTATGCAACATGAGGATGCCAGCGCCAGGTGGTCAGGTATACTTGCAGGTCATCTAACACACAGGTCACACTGATGTAAACAGTTTTTAATGGTCCAATGCAACACTTGGTGTCGCTCACCTCCCTTAAATGTACCTAGAGTTGACACTGTTCATTATGAAGTGGTCATTATGTGGGACGTGAGCGAAGGACATCCGCTTCTTTGTCTTTTTGTGACTCTTCCAGTCTCTCTGTGTCTCTGTTACAGCCTGCTGATGACACTTTAAATTCAGTGGCCAATCCGTCTGAGAACATCCTGTTTGAAGCTTCGTGATGGTGAGATGCTGTTGAACAGTTGTTTAGCTGCTCCTTGTTCAGGAACATTAAGTTGTGTAAAAAAGCACTGAAACACTAAACAGCTGAGCACATGCATTGAAAAGCTTGGGGAAGATCACATTAAGTCCACCTGTAAAGGTTGTACTGTATTTTATAGTCATCCTGAAACGTCACCCAAAAGCCAAATATATATAACTTTTTTGAGTAGGGAATATCTATAATATGAACAAAACATTTATTTAAATCGGCAATCTGTAATGTAGGTTAAATATCTGATCCACTGTGTTGGTTACATCAGCTCCTGATCATTTCTCAACAATAGGATGTTCATTATTTCTTTTAATGATGTAAGACAGTTAGAATCTGTGCATTATGCATTTTCAGCATTTTTAGGTTTATTAAAAAATCATAAACTCATAAAAAACCTCTTATTTTTCCTTTCTTGCACATGGTGGCCAGAGGTAACTCCATTAGCACCACTGGCTGTAAAATATCTTTATGATAACACATAAAGTATACTTGAAAGGAAGAGGGATTTTTTGTAGATGTTCACTTCAAGAGGATAAATCTTAACAATTTAGCATTCCCACATGAATTTCATGTCAAGTTGATTTTTTTTTTCATAATACATAGGAAATAACTGTTTCATGTATGGAACATGGTACCAACTATCTAAGAGGAACTTGATTTGTTTAAGTTGAAAGTTGAAAGAGTAAATGAGGGGAGCTTTGTGCACATTTCCAAGTACAATTACTCTGTTTGAAAGTCTTAAAATGTTTTAATTTATGTTTTCTTATAGAGAAGAACAATTAGTTCTTTTTTGTTTTATCACTCCTTAAAGACATCTCAAATTACAGCTAAATGCTCACAACCTGTAATGACTCGGAGGAGGGCCCAGCTAAGCTCATACACATCTGTGGACAGTTTAATTTAGCAGCAGCCCTTCAACTGGTCCAGCTTTGCAACACAGCAACCAAACGTTGTCACTGCTGCATTTTTCTCCTTTAAAAACAGACTATATAAGAGAGTTTCTCTACTTCTATTTGATTTAACTCAGTATGGAATGTATAAACTGTCCCCTTGAAGCAGCCACCAAATGTGAATAAAATCCAGCATCCTGTCACTGAGCAGAAAAAAACGAGTTATCGCAGACACTGTCTCATTTTATGGTGCACTGAGCCCTCCCATCACAAAGTAGACCGTGATACTTAATGCTGTCAGCCAGAGACAGTTTGTATGATCTAAGTAAGAGAGTGCCTGGATGGAGTCAACAGGCAGACATCATCAAATGCAGCAAATGTAAATACACACTGCAGGTACAGGCTAAAAACCAAATACTTATCATTTAAAAATGTAAAAGAACTGCAGCTTAGATTTTTGGGTAACTATTCTGTATTTAAATCACAACGTAATTGGAGAGCTATTTAAAACAAACAGTGCAATGCACAGGTAGTGCAATGTACATGTGTGATGTACGGGTAGTGCAATGTACATGTAGTGTGATGTACGGGTAGTGCAATGTACATGTAGTGTGATGTACGGGTAGTGCAATGTACATGTAGTGTGATGTACGGGTAGTGCAATGTACATGTGTGATGTACCGGTAGTGCAATGTACATGTAGTGTGATGTACGGGTAGTGCAATGTACATGTGTGATGTACCGGTAGTGCAATGTACATGTAGTGTGATGTACCGGTAGTGCAATGTACATGTAGTGTGATGTACGGGTAGTGCAATGTACATGTAGTGCAATGTAAATGTAGTGTGATGTACGGGTAGTCCAATGTACATGTAGTGTGATGTACGGGTAGTCCAATGTACATGTAGTGTGATGTACGGGTAGTGCAATGTACATGTGTGATGTACCGGTAGTGCAATGTACATGTAGTGTGATGTACGGGTAGTCCAATGTACATGTAGTGTGATGTACGGGTAGTCCAATGTACATGTAGTGTGATGTACGGGTAGTCCAATGTACATGTGTGATGTACGGGTAGTGCAATGTACATGTAGTGTGATGTACGGGTAGTGCAATGTACATGTAGTGCAATGTAAATGTAGTGTGATGTACGGGTAGTCCAATGTACATGTAGTGTGATGTACGGGTAGTGCAATGTAAATGTAGTGTGATGTACGGGTAGTCCAATGTACATGTAGTGTGATGTACGGGTAGTGCAATGTACATGTGTGATGTACCGGTAGTGCAATGTACATGTAGTGTGATGTACCGGTAGTGCAATGTACATGTAGTGTGATGTACGGGTAGTGCAATGTACATGTGTGATGTACCGGTAGTGCAATGTACATATAGTGTGATGTACGGGTAGTGCAATGTACATGTGGGGTGTAGCGGTAGTGCAGTGTACATGTAGTGTGATGTACGGGTAGTCCAATGTACATGTAGTGTGATGTACAGGTAGTCCAATGTACATGTAGTGTGATGTACGGGTAGTCCAATGTACATGTAGTGTGATGTACCGGTAGTGCAATGTACATATAGTGTGATGTACGGGTAGTGCAATGTACATGTGTGATGTACCGGTAGTCCAATGTACATGTAGTGTGATGTACAGGTAGTCCAATGTACATGTAGTGTGATGTACGGGTAGTCCAATGTACATGTAGTGTGATGTACGGGTAGTCCAATGTACATGTGTGATGTACCGGTAGTGCAATGTACATGTAGTGTGATGTACCGGTAGTGCAATGTACATGTAGTGTGATGTACGGGTAGTGCAATGTAAATGTGTGTGATGTACGGGTAGTCCAATGTACATGTAGTGTGATGTACGGGTAGTGCAATGTACATGTAGGATGTACCGGTAGTGCAATGTACATGTAGTGTGATGTACAGGTAGTCCAATGTACATGTAGTGTGATGTACGGGTAGTCCAATGTACATGTAGTGTGATGTACAGGTAGTCCAATGTAAATGTAGTGTGATGTACCGGTAGTGCAATGTACATGTAGTGTGATGTACGGGTAGTGCAATGTACATGTGTGATGTACCGGTAGTGCAATGTACATGTAGTGTGATGTACAGGTAGTCCAATGTACATGTAGTGTGATGTACAGGTAGTCCAATGTACATGTAGTGTGATGTACGGGTAGTCCAATGTACATGTAGTGTGATGTACGGGTAGTCCAATGTACATGTAGTGTGATGTACGGGTAGTGCAATGTACATGTGTGATGTACCGGTAGTGCAATGTACATGTAGTGTGATGTACGGGTAGTGCAATGTACATGTAGTGTGATGTACGGGTAGTCCAATGTACATGTAGTGTGATGTACCGGTAGTGCAATGTACATGTAGTGTGATGTACGGGTAGTGCAATGTACATGTGGGATGAACCGGTAGTGCAATGTACATGTAGTGTGATGTACAGGTAGTCCAATGTACATGTAGTGTGATGTACGGGTAGTCCAATGTACATGTAGTGTGATGTACAGGTAGTCCAATGTACATGTAGTGTGATGTACGGGTAGTGCAATGTACATGTGTGATGTACCGGTAGTGCAATGTACATGTAGTGTGATGTACCGGTAGTGCAATGTACATGTAGTGTGATGTACGGGTAGTGCAATGTACATGTAGTGCAATGTAAATGTAGTGTGATGTACAGGTAGTCCAATGTACATGTAGTGTGATGTACGGGTAGTCCAATGTACATGTAGTGTGATGTACAGGTAGTCCAATGTACATGTAGTGTGATGTACGGGTAGTGCAATGTACATGTGTGATGTACCGGTAGTGCAATGTACATGTAGTGTGATGTACGGGTAGTGCAATGTACATGTAGTGCAATGTAAATGTAGTGTGATGTACGGGTAGTCCAATGTACATGTAGTGTGATGTACGGGTAGTCCAATGTACATGTAGTGTGATGTACGGGTAGTCCAATGTACATGTGTGATGTACCGGTAGTGCAATGTACATGTAGTGTGATGTACGGGTAGTGCAATGTACATGTAGTGCAATGTAAATGTAGTGTGATGTACGGGTAGTCCAATGTACATGTAGTGTGATGTACGGGTAGTGCAATGTACATGTAGTGTGATGTACGGGTAGTGCAATGTACATGTGTGATGTACCGGTAGTGCAATGTACATGTAGTGTGATGTACGGGTAGTGCAATGTACATGTGTGATGTACCGGTAGTGCAATGTACATGTAGTGTGATGTACGGGTAGTCCAATGTACATGTAGTGTGATGTACGGGTAGTCCAATGTACATGTAGTGTGATGTACGGGTAGTGCAATGTAAATGTAGTGTGATGTACGGGTAGTGCAATGTACATGTGTGATGTACCGGTAGTGCAATGTACATGTAGTGTGATGTACGGGTAGTGCAATGTACATGTAGTGCAATGTAAATGTAGTGTGATGTACGGGTAGTCCAATGTACATGTAGTGTGATGTACGGGTAGTCCAATGTACATGTAGTGTGATGTACGGGTAGTGCAATGTAAATGTGTGATGTACCGGTAGTGCAATGTACATGTAGTGTGATGTACAGGTAGTCCAATGTACATGTAGTGTGATGTACCGGTAGTGCAATGTACATGTAGTGTGATGTACGGGTAGTGCAATGTACATGTGTGATGTACCGGTAGTGCAATGTACATGTAGTGTGATGTACGGGTAGTGCAATGTACATGTAGTGCAATGTAAATGTAGTGTGATGTAGGGGTAGTCCAATGTACATGTAGTGTGATGTACAGGTAGTCCAATGTACATGTAGTGTGATGTACAGGTAGTCCAATGTACATGTAGTGTGATGTACGGGTAGTGCAATGTACATGTGTGATGTACCGGTAGTGCAATGTACATGTAGTGTGATGTACGGGTAGTACAATGTACATGTAGTGCAATGTAAATGTAGTGTGATGTACGGGTAGTCCAATGTACATGTAGTGTGATGTACTGGTAGTGCAATGTAAATGTAGTGTGATGTACGGGTAGTCCAATGTACATGTAGTGTGATGTACGGGTAGTCCAATGTACATGTAGTGTGATGTACGGTAGTCCAATGTACATGTAGTGTGATGTACGGGTAGTGCAATGTACATGTGTGATGTACCGGTAGTGCAATGTACATGTAGTGTGATGTACGGGTAGTGCAATGTACATGTGTGCAATGTAAATGTAGTGTGATGTACGGGTAGTCCAATGTACATGTAGTGTGATGTACAGGTAGTCCAATGTACATGTAGTGTGATGTACAGGTAGTCCAATGTACATGTAGTGTGATGTACGGGTAGTGCAATGTAAATGTAGTGTGATGTACGGGTAGTCCAATGTACATGTGTGATGTACAGGTAGTGCAATGTACATGTAGTGTGATGTACGGGTAGTGCAATGTACATGTAGTGTGATGTACGGGTAGTGCAATGTACATGTGTGATGTACCGGTAGTGCAATGTACATGTAGTGTGATGTACGGGTAGTGCAATGTACATGTAGTGCAATGTAAATGTAGTGTGATGTACGGGTAGTCCAATGTACATGTAGTGTGATGTACGGGTAGTGCAATGTACATGTAGTGTGATGTACGGGTAGTGCAATGTACATGTGTGATGTACCGGTAGTGCAATGTACATGTAGTGTGATGTACGGGTAGTGCAATGTACATGTAGTGCAATGTAAATGTAGTGTGATGTACAGGTAGTCCAATGTACATGTAGTGTGATGTACGGGTAGTCCAATGTACATGTAGTGTGATGTACGGGTAGTGCAATGTACATGTGTGATGTACCGGTAGTGCAATGTACATGTAGTGTGATGTACGGGTAGTGCAATGTACATGTAGTGCAATGTAAATGTAGTGTGATGTACGGGTAGTGCAATGTAAATGTAGTGTGATGTACGGGTAGTCCAATGTACATGTAGTGTGATGTACGGGTAGTGCAATGTACATGTAGTGCAATGTAAATGTAGTGTGATGTACGGGTAGTACAATGTACATGTAGTGTGATGTACGGGTAGTACAATGTACATGTGTGATGTACCGGTAGTGCAATGTACATGTAGTGTGATGTACGGGTAGTGCAATGTACATGTGTGATGTACTGGTAGTGCAATGTACATGTAGTGTGATGTACGGGTAGTGCTATGTACATGTAGTGTGATGTACGGGTAGTGTAATGTACATGTGTGTGATGTACCGGTAGTGCAATGTAAATGTAGTGTGATGTACGGGTAGTGCAATGTACATGTAGTGCAATGTAAATGTAGTGTGATGTACGGGTAGTCCAATGTACATGTAGTGTGATGTACGGGTAGTGCAATGTAAATGTAGTGTGATGTACGGGTAGTGCAATGTACATGTGTGATGTACCGGTAGTGCAATGTACATGTAGTGTGATGTACGGGTAGTGCAATGTACATGTAGTGCAATGTAAATGTAGTGTGATGTACGGGTAGTCCAATGTACATGTAGTGTGATGTACGGGTAGTCCAATGTACATGTAGTGTGATGTACGGGTAGTGCAATGTACATGTGTGATGTACCGGTAGTGCAATGTACATGTAGTGTGATGTACGGGTAGTGCAATGTACATGTAGTGCAATGTACATGTAGTGTGATGTACAGGTAGTCCAATGTACATGTAGTGTGATGTACAGGTAGTGCAATGTACATGTAGTGTGATGTACGGGTAGTGCAATGTACATGTGTGATGTACGGGTAGTGCAATGTACATGTAGTGTGATGTACGGGTAGTGCAATGTAAATGTAGTGTGATGTACGGGTAGTCCAATGTACATGTAGTGTGATGTACGGGTAGTGCAATGTACATGTAGTGCAATGTAAATGTAGTGTGATGTACGGGTAGTACAATGTACATGTAGTGTGATGTACGGGTAGTGCAATGTACATGTGTGATGTACCGGTAGTGCAATGTACATGTAGTGTGATGTACGGGTAGTGCAATGTACATGTAGTGCAATGTAAATGTAGTGTGATGTACGGGTAGTCCAATGTACATGTAGTGTGATGTACGGGTAGTCCAATGTACATGTAGTGTGATGTACGGGTAGTGCAATGTAAATGTAGTGTGATGTACGGGTAGTCCAATGTACATGTAGTGTGATGTACGGGTAGTGCAATGTACATGTGTGATGTACCGGTAGTGCAATGTACATGTAGTGTGATGTACGGGTAGTGCAATGTACATGTAGTGTGATGTACGGGTAGTGCAATGTAAATGTAGTGTGATGTACGGGTAGTCCAATGTACATGTAGTGTGATGTACGGGTAGTGCAATGTAAATGTAGTGTGATGTACGGGTAGTCCAATGTACATGTAGTGTGATGTACGGGTAGTGCAATGTACATGTAGTGTGATGAACGGGTAGTGCAATGTACATGTGTGATGTACCGGTAGTGCAATGTACATATAGTGTGATGTACGGGTAGTGCAATGTACATGTGTGATGTACCGGTAGTGCAATGTACATGTAGTGTGATGTACGGGTAGTGCAATGTACATGTGTGATGTACCGGTAGTGCAATGTACATGTAGTGTGATGTACCGGTAGTGCAATGTACATGTAGTGTGATGTACGGGTAGTGCAATGTACATGTAGTGTGATGTACAGGTAGTCCAATGTACATGTAGTGTGATGTACGGGTAGTCCAATGTACATGTAGTGTGATGTACGGGTAGTCCAATGTACATGTAGTGTGATGTACGGGTAGTCCAATGTACATGTAGTGTGATGTACGGGTAGTCCAATGTAGAGGAAGTGCAATGTGCATGTAGTTCAATGTACGGGTAGCAGACGTATGGACTCAGGTCACATAACCGAGTCAGACTCGAGTCATGAATTTGATTACTTTAGACTTGACAAAATGTTAAGTGACTTGCAACTCGACTTGGACTTTAACATCAGTACATGTAGTGAAATGTACATGTGGTAGAATGTAAGTGCAATGCAATGTATGTGTAGTGCAATGTACAGGTAGTGTGATGTAGAGATGTACATGGACACCTTTAACTGCAGGGGTTCAGAGTAAAAAAAAGAGCAGTCTCATCTTAACACAATTTCATATCTACTGACTCATTTGGCTTAAAGAGAGAGGTACTAAAAAGTTCCAGCTCTTAAATCCCACAGAGGTACGCCAGATCAAACCACAGGGCTCAGCCTGCAGACCCTTTTCTTAGAGAAGGATAAAGACTGGATTGTGGCTACCATGCAAGTGGGTAGACTCTCACTGCGTCAGTTGTGTTGGACCTCTTAAACAGCTGCCACAGTTTGAGGAGCTGATGAAATACATTTACTCTTTCACCCCCTACAACTACATTTACGACACAGAGGAAATGAGATGTTCAAATCTTGAAATGAGCCACAGCAGCCATTTTCTTAATCATTGGTAAATAATTCTCTTTTCTGCGTGTGTCATACAGGGTGTCAGATGACCTGCAAATCTTTTAGCACCTTTGGAAAACTGTTTATAACCCACCACAAACTCCTCCTCATCACTTTCAAGACAAAATCATGCTCCTCAGTTTAGACACAGCTTTTTGACAAGAGTCTTTGCTTTTCTCTCCAAATGCGACTAGCTTAGAGAAGAAAACAAAAGCTAAAAAGAGAATGAACAAGGCTCAGCCTCGATCAGTGGTCTTCTGGCATGGACGAATGTCCTGAAACAACAGCAAAGTTTGTGTTGATCAAAGGTAAAGACAAGAAACTGAATATTCTTTTGGAGCTAAAAGGTGCAACAGGCAGGGATTAACGATAACATTTTTTTTCCTCAGATGAAAAAAGTGCCCCAAAGAAGAATTACAGAAAGCCATCAATGGCAAGAATGTGATCAGGATTAGTCTATTGTATCTGCTTAATTTCTCTAAAAAGAAAGACTTTGCAGGTTTAAAATAAATCTGTCCAAGACTTCACCATTTTTGGTAACATCACTTTCCCAAGGTGAGCGAGCGAATGGAAAGAGGAAGCAGAGCTACAGCAAATCCATCCATCACTGTCTGTTTTAGGAGGAGAGGCCAGGAGTGCTAAAGATGGATGAGGCATGCGGTGCTAAATCCTGGCTTGTCCAGTTACACGAGAAAGCCTGGTGATGAGATAGTGTTTTGGCTTTGGAAAAGAGGTGGCCTGATCCACTCCTGCTTTTCTGGGAAGAGGATGCAAGAGAAGCAGAGAGCTGAACCAGTGAGAACAGATGAGTCAAATAACACCTGACATGTAGAGACCTGCAAAAAAATAATTGGTTCAGTCGCCATGCAACCAGCCATCCGAAACTCACTTAACAAGCTCACAATAATCTGTGGCTTTGAAGGATTCCAGGCTTTTGATTTGTTTCCATTAACTTTGAATATTAACACATGTATTAATTTGGGCTTATTTTGCTTGGCTGGTCTTTTCACATTAAATCCGTTTTCAGAAAGAAACTTATGTTGTTTGTCAAAACAAAGCAGGGTGTTCTATATCGTTGCATCAGGTTGAGTTCAAAGATCTGACTGTATCTTATTTAGTCATCCACAGTCAGTGCATTTTAATTGTTTCAGTCAGTATTGATGAAGGTGTGTTATGGTTAAGTAAAAAAGGCAGTAAAATTTTGTATCAAAACAATACAATCCTCTTGCGAAATAATGTATTTTCTTAGTTTTTGTTCCTTTTTTTTTGGGGGGGGGGGTATTGTGTAATGCTTTCACATTTGCACCAGCTTGAATCCATCCATCCATCCATCCATCCATCCATCCATCCATCCATCCATCCATCCATCCATCCATCCATCCATCCATCCATCCATCCATCCATCCATCCACCCTCCCTCTTTGCCTGCTTGTTCCTGTTCAGGGTCGCTGGTTCCTTCTTCCAGTTGTCAATGGGTGACTGGCGAAGTTACACCTGGACAGGTTGCCAGTCTATCACAGAGCTACATGAAGACAAACAACCAATTACACACACACAGGTTTGTTTTGCTATCCTTGTGGGGCCCATCCTTCCATTATTTTTGGTAAATGGGGTTACGCCTAACCCAAACCCTTTTCCTAACCTTAACCATTACTGATCTATACCTAACTCTAAGCCTAACTAAAACTCTATTCACACCATACTTCTAAAGCTGACCCCTAACCCTAAAAAGGGGAGTTCCCCGTATGAGGCCCGGGCTTCGGTCCCCACAAGAACCCTTGGTTCCCAGAAGGGTAGTAAATATCTCAAAACTGGTCCACAGTAGGGTAGAAAAACAAGAACACACAAACACACCTATAGAGCAAATTTCTCGTTGCCTCTAGGTCAGGGGTGGCGAACTCCAGGCCTCGAGAGCCACAATCTTGCACGTTTTAGATGTTCCCCTGCTTCAACACACCTGCTGCAGATGAACAGGTCGTTAGCAGGCTTCTACAGGACTTGCTGAGAGGTTGCAGATTTGAATCTGGTGTGTTGAAGCTGGGGAACATCTAAAATGTGCAAGATTGTGGCTCTCGAGGCCTGGAGTTTGCCACCCCTGCTCTAGGTATTCCTGGCTTTTCCTTTGGCCTCACAGTGCCCAGCCCCTAAGAAGAGGCTTGACTCTCAACACGCATCCTTCCTGTCTGCGAATTTTGCCACAGTGCAAAACATGCTTCAGCTCAGACATGAGCAAGTTACAGGCTACAGATTACAATTTCTGACTTTTAATGATTCTACTTTCCAAAAGAAATCCCTTCTTAGCCAGAATGCACATGTTACCCTATAAAAACCTGGGGCTGTAGTACACAAAAGAGGGAAAACCAAAATTAGTTACCAGAACTGAAGACAAAGCTTTACTTTGGTTTATTAAAACAAACATGCTGGAAAATGTTTTGTTATTCAGCGGGTATTGTGGGACACATACGACAATATTTTGGACCTCAGACTCAGAAGATCTCTCTAAATCCCATATGAGCTCAGAATGATTGAGCGCATATTGTTTTACATAACAATTTTATGGTATGTGAGTTCTCACATCCCTCAGGTTTAATCACTGATGCACCATATAGCATCCACAGATCCATTCAAGTGCAGTGTTTTAAACTAGATTTAGGCTTGTATGTAATATGATTTTGTAAATTTGATCCTCCTTTGTCTGTAAGCATCATGACATTTCTGAGGAATACAGTTCCAGCTCCATGTATTCGGTCATGTCTCAGCTTTATTTATTTTACAAAGCTTTGTATAAAACTGGAAAGACGGGAAGGTCACCTTGGCATTGTCTCATTAAACTGTGTTTTTTGTGTGTTCAACAATTATGAGTTATGGTGCTGTCACACAGGAAGCAGTGCCAAACCCATTCTATGCATTTAGCAACAGCACAGCAGTTCTACTCTGACACACAAACAGTGGAGTTTGGGCGTGTGCATCGATAACCCTTAAAGGGTAAACAAAACAATAAATTGCTTACGATTGAGAAACTGTTTGTTGTTTTTTTGTTTGATTTTTGTCTCTAGTCGTTAAGTTTGATCATCTACCACATGGACAACAAATCAAAGGTAAGTTACTGGTCTGTAAGATTAAACCAACACCAAAACCTAAAGTTAACTGAACATGTGTTTACTCACCACATCCTGTCATGTTGTCCCCTAACCTGTTAGGTGGTTGATTGCTCTCACCTGATTATCTCACTGTGTTCCTCTGTCCAGAACCTGCTTGTGGCCCCGAAGACTCGCTATAAGATGCGAGGAGATCGGTCTATCCAGCCTTGCCTCTGCCACTCTGTGGGGTCGACTCTATTGACGCTTTTAAAAATGGACTGAAGACAATATTTTTCAAGAAAGTCTTTTGTTGATGAGTTGTTTTTTATGTTTTATTTATTTTATTTTCATATGTTGCATTTTATTGATCTTTGTACAGCGCTTTTAGAAATAAACTTGACTTACTTACCTGTCTCTGCCTCCTTATAAGCAGTGAGAGAACGCTTGTCTGGAAACCTGGATCTACAGCCTGCTCTTCATCTGTCCTGTAAGTCTGTCTGTTCAACAAACATTAGCACAGAGGTTCTGACCAACGTTATGTATTTTAGTTAACTGGATTTTTGACATTGGATGAATTTTATTAGATCTGTTGATAAACTGTGTGTCACCTTGGGTTGTTTATTGAATTACTTCACTGTCTTGTCCCACAATCTGTAACGTAACAAATAACCTCAACTATCTGTTTGTCTCAGGGTTTTAACCAACCATCTTTCCAAGCTCTGCTTGTTTGAGCCTTTATCTTGGCTGAACATCCTCAATCTGTGGCTCTACAACAATCACTTACCTCGTCGGATCCCGCAGATCAAATGACTTATCTGTTAACCATCCTGATGTTAACACATTCTCTACTTGTCACAGACGAGGAATTATTCCCACTAGAATTCTGAGTCAATCCAGAGATGTGGGATGAACTCTTACTCTGTTCTCTTTCAATAAACTTTTTGAAATGCTTCACTCTTGTGTTTTATTCAAGTGCAAAAGAAAAACCCAAACATTACACATCTGCATTACAACATTTGACTGATAGGATGATGTGATGAATCTGATTGGCCCCTTGCTTAATGGCCCTGTCCCAATACCCACACTGCACCCTACGGTCCTCCACTAAGTGCATTTAGCAAAAGTGCACATAAGGTTTAAAGTGTGTAGTAAATTAAGGATTAAGGATTCTGTCAACAACCTGTGCCACCGCTTTGTATCTCCATGACAACCAAAAGGGCGGTGCTGGTCGCTATTTGCACTATTTTGATGCTCGAAATGATTTTAAAACTCAAACAAACAATCATTTTGAGGAGAATAAAGTGCAGGAACCACAGGAGGCACATATGACAGAATAAGTGATTAAATTGTTAGTATCACTCCATCCATTTTCTGAACCTGCTTCTGTTCAGGGTTACAGGGAGCTGGTGCCTATCTCCAGCGGTCTTAGGGCGAGAGGCGGGGGACACCCTGGACAGGTTGCCAGTCCATCACAGGCCTAAATTGTTAGTATATCATGTCCAAAAATACACACCAGCACTGTTTTTAATTAACTATATTTTTCATCAGATGTGTGATGCATCTTTCCAACAGAGAATAATTCAATTGTAATTACATATTGTATGTAGACAATAACAGAATATTGATTATTTGGATTCTACACTTGAGAAAACATTTTTTGGTCTGGATGGTCCAGCCATTTCTCAACCTTCTTCTTCTATCAAAATTCACACGCATTAATGCATTTCGGGCAAAACCCTTTGCTGAAGCCTGCACCCATGCGGGCTTCGGTGAAGTGCGTATCAAGGGTGCAAAAGAGGTGGGGCCAAGGGCACGACTCTCCACTCTGGAGAATCGGGACACCGTACGCACTTGCACCCCTCATAGGGAACGCACAATTGAAGTGCACAAGGGTGCAAGTGCAGGTATTGGGACAGGGCCAGTATGTTCTGTTATCAATAAATAAAACTAGTTCGCTGGTTTCATCTTTTTGTTGCTCTGCTCTCACAATATAAATACAGTATGTATAATATAGTGTGTTTAAAGAGATTAGTATAAAGTCATGACATGATTTTTTTTTCTTTTGGTTTATTGTTGATTTTGTTGTTGCTGCCAAATTTTTCTGATGTTCAAACAAATACTAAGAGGATGAATCTCAATATTCTTGTTTTTATTTTTATAACAAAAGTTTGAAAAACAAAATCAGTTTATTTTAACCACAACACTATTTTTGTTGAATATTTAAAAACAATTTTGCAAAGTTCTTTAGCTTATAAAAGGGCATTTAAAAATGATGCAATGCTTCTTTTAGATGGTAAAAAGTCGTAGTTTTCCCATCTTAAATAGAATGAAACTAAAATGTTCAGCTGAAACCTTTCGTTTCAGTTTTTGTCTGAATTTGACATATTATAAATACATGTGTTTAATTGAGCTGTTGAGGTTTTGGAAGGCAGAATTTGGTAATGCTCGGTAAAATCAGGCTCCTTCTCATCTATGTTTCCAGCGTTGGTGTGCAGCTAGAGAAACAGCTGGTGTTTACATTAGTCTTATACTTAAATAACAAGACTCAAATTATTCATTTAAACAACCTTTTACCAGCAGTCAAATAAACAGATTTGCCAATATGTAAAACCTTTCTTTTCGGTAAGTGATAAAATGCTCAGAATTAGGGCTCTACGAGATTTCTCCCACTTCAGTAATCTGACCAGAGCCTCAGTTTATTCATATGGTTATTTGCACAAACCACATGTTTTTAGTAATAACAAATAATAACTTTTTAAATTAGCTTCATGCACAAAACAGATGTGCTTAATCGAGGTTTAATTCACTTGACTTGGTTGATTCCTCCTGGTAGCTTTCCTTTTGCGTTTCCTTGGGCTTCAGACAAGGAAGAGTTGAGCTGTGAACAGTTACAATCGCACCTGTTGTAGGTGGCTGTTTGAACCACCTCAGATTGGAGAACTAGGTCCAATTTATGACAGACATTTTGACTTGAATGAGTGGGAAAGGTGCAGGTGTGTTAACAAGTAAATGCAAATAAGTGTTCCCTTCATTTTCAAGGCAAAATATCAGTCATGACATAGATTTTCCTTTTGAACAGATTGACAAAAAAACAGCCAGACACTCAAACCAAAGTGGATGTTGATATAAAATTACCCCAATCTCAAAAAATTTCTTAGCAAGTCATTCAAATGCTATTTCATCACCCTTTACACCATCATCAGTTTTGCATTACATGGTTATTGTGTCAGAAGTTCCCCTGTCAGCACGAGCAGCTAGCTGCTGCTGCCACAATTTTAATCTATTTATAACTAGATTTTTACATACATAATTGTGTAACACTGACTGCGGTGTGAAAGTTTGCAAAATAACATCACATGAACCGTTATCATATTTTTGAAGTTAAAGTTGTTGCAATTCACTTCGGTGTTCGCCCTGCTTGAGCTATCTGTTAATTAGTCCATCCAGTCAGAAATAATCTCAGTTTCTTCAGACTGAGATCATTTAAAGAGTTTTCTACAATAAAAATATTACGTGTTATAACCTTTGTACAGAACCCCACTTCCAAAACCTTAACAATTGCTTTAAAGCCCCAACTTAGCCAGTAAAACTTAAGTGCACCCTGATATGCAAAGGGTTGCTGCTGGCATCTCATTTTCATGTGACATGATTTAATAGACCCTAAAACATAAACTGTACTTTTTAAATGGTACACAAGCACAAACTTCCGACGTGCTTTGATGAGGATGAACTCTAGCTTGTGATAGCCACAGACAATTTTATGTACAGTCACGACCACACGTATAAACTAATGGCTACTTATATCTGACACATTCATTCTCATCAGAGTCAACTTGGCAGAACAGCAATGCTACCATCGACATTTGGGGAGAGGGACATGGCAAGCGCACAACCACAAACAGCCAAGGTAATGGTGATAGGTTCCACTCAGTCTCTATCTAGCAGACAGAATCAGACTCCTCATTCCACAGCTTTTGGACTTCATACAACACGAGCCATGGCAAATTGACAAAGTGCTTTTCCAGTTCACTGGCAACTACAATATAATTTTTCTCACATTTATGTAGCTTTCTCATAGACTTTCTTGCCCAAGTAAAAGTTAAAGCAATCCCTCGGCAATACTTCCAGGTAATGATTATTTTTTCAACAAATGCTAATTAGGGGGAACGTTTTGGACACAGATCAAGTAAGGAACAGAGACATGGAGAGAAAACTTTAAATGTTGAGGTACAGCCAACTAACTACTAGAAAAACAGAAACACAAAATAAAAAAAGTCAGTTTATGAGGTTTGTTCTCCACTAAATGACTGGTTTAAGTTCCTGCCAGAGTGTAGAGAGCTTAGGCAACAAATCCATTAGCTACAGCAGCACTTCAATCAACATTTTACACACCTGGACAGTAAACAACATTTACTTTTTATTTTAAGAATACAAAACATTTAGATAACTGAATCAATTTACTGTAGGTACTTCCTGAATCTGGCTTTCAGTGATTGGATTTTTATTAAAAGCATTCATTCATTAAATTTTTCAGGTTTAATTTTTTTCAAACACTGCAGTGACCAACAAGTCTCGGCTAAAAGAAGACATGCTTATGAGAGCAAGGTATACTGTTTCCTGCCCCACTGTGCATGGCAATGTCAGACGTCGTGTTTTCCTGTTTGCTACATCTTATGCTGCAGCTTTTAGCCAGCAGCATGCTAGGCGTGGTTTCAACTGCAGGAGCTGATAAATACTAACAAACAAAGGAGTTGTGACGAAACAGATACAGGCCGTTCGGACTCGGGAGAAATCGGGTGTTATCGCCACCTGCGTAGTTTGAGAGATTAAAACTGAAAGAGAAGTTATTCACCTGTTTTGACACCCACTATGAAGGTAAGAACACCTGTGGAGCTAAAATGTTCAACAGAAACCTCAGAAAAAACGTTTTTAATGGAAGGGCCTCTTTAATCAATCAATCAGCAAAGTCATCGAGCAACTTTTTTACACATAACTCAAAACTGCTTTTGGATTAAACACTGAACTATTTCAAACTATACAAGAAAGTTGGCTCATTTGACGAAAATAAAAAAGAAATGAGGTACAACGTGAAGACTTTTGTGTATTACAGTTTGTGCTTTTTCCTCTGTTTTAATAGATATAAATATGCCTAATTTTCACATAGATTTCTATCAATCTACAGACATGTCATCTGACAGAATGGTATGGGGTAAAGTTACTAAAAAAACTTGCATTATTCATAACTAACAAATAGACTATTCTTTCTGCTAAATTCCATACAAACATGTCGTGTATCTATTCTCAGTGAGAAAACAGTTGAAAACTTCTCAAGAGTTCATGTAATCCAATTTTACAGTTGTGTTTTCTTCGTTATGAACGTCACAGTAATGTAAGGCTGTGAATATGAATCTGAAAACAGTGTTTCTACGTATTGGGGTTACAGGATTATTAATGAAGCACAGACCCATCGATGCCAGTAGGTAGGCATGAATCTTTTCAGCTTGGGCCTATTATGAGGCCAAACCATTTAATGAAACCTCTGATGTTACTTCAACATCAACTTCAAAGAACTTCTGTTGCAGTTTATAATGTTTGTACTGTGGAAAATATTGTCATTAAACTTTCATTTCTCTACATATTGGGTGGGCTGTGTGCACGTGTGTGTATTGAAAAGGAACTTGTGTATTGTGGATTCTTGTTACAAGAATTTCAAATGAAACACAATAGATTATTTTAAAATATTTGTAATGTACTTTTAAGGAATGGATCCTCTTACAGTAATCCACTAACATGTCTTTTTAAATAATATTACCACACAGATTTTGGGTAGAATTACCGACATGACATCAGTTTGGATACTGAAGCCATGTCTCAGCACATCCAGAAGAGCATCAACACCACCACTGACCGAGAGAGAAGATCAAGTTCTTCTTTAAGATATCATATTCTGCATGATCCAATAAAATTTATCTTCTCCTGAGCAACTGAGTCACTTAAGCCCAGTTCAATATTCTCAGTTGCCACTGCCCACTCTATTTGCAGCAATGCAACATGTGTAAATATATTATCTATCTGTAATATATTATCTATAATAAATGCTGAACAATATACTCTTCCGAGCAGTAAGGTTCCTTCTTTGGTGAATGTCAGTTATTATGTTGTTTAAACCTTTGGAAACTTCCTGCAGGACGTTTCTTTCCTTCTTGCAGAGATCGTGATTCAGGGAAACATTTACACTGTCAGGTCCACATGTTTTTTTTTTCTCATCATAAATTTTCAGAAATTTGGGATAACAAATCCAAATAATACACTTTCTTGATTGAAAGAGTACTACTACCCTTATATAATAATAATTATATGGCTCTTATATATATATAATTTTTTTTTTTTTTAAATGTACAATGTTAGTGTGTTGAGTGGAGTCTGCAAGTGTGTTTGCATCAACAGAAAACAACAACCTTCTTTCATTCTGTAGTTACAATTCCTTCTGATAAACTTGTGAAATATTGGCAGCAGAGAACCTGATTCTATCTCATTTGTAAAAAAAAAAGGGAAGAAAAAGGTTAAATTTAATTAGTACAGGGAGGAGTAATTTACTGCATGGCTGATGAGACTGAACTCGTGTAACAGGTTGAAGGGAGCCATGCGGTACCTCAGGGCTCTGGCTAATTCCTGGAGATTAATGAGCCTGGCTTAAATACTTCCGACCCTTAACTGCTGACACTGCCATCATTCAGCCTGGCAGATAAAGGGTCAGCATATTTTATTTGAATGCGTAACCCTCTCTCATCTCATTACCCATCCTCTTACAAACTATTGACGTCACTGCCTGCGTCACTCTCTCCTGCAGCTACAATAAGAGCTGCAAGGGTAAAAGATGACTTCATTAAGGTTAAATCAATTGGACTTGTCTGTTAACAGTAAAATAAGAAAAGTGAATAGACCATCAGGAAGAAGACAAGGAGCAGTGATTTGTTCATGGCTGCTTAGTCTGGGCCCTGAATCACATCTTCCAGAACATCTCCCCTGACCCAGCACGCTGTCAGCTCAGCCTGTACCCTTCACTATCACTATTCAGCTCCAATGACTCGGAATCTGGGATGCTGTCCCTTATCATTAGCAAGTTAAAGAGTGGACTCAGAGCTTTACAGGAATGCTAACGAGCAGAAGGTTATAGGATAAAAAACCAGCAGCTTGGAATCCTTTTTTAAAACAGAAACAAACAAATAAAAACAAACCATAAGGCATAAAGTTGTGATGTGATTTTCTAAAAGACAAAAGACTTGTAATAAAAAGTTCTTAATTATTGTAGCATTTTTACTACATAGGTCAATTCAAGCATCAAACTGGCTGCAGAAACTGTGTTTGCAAAAACCCAGTTTTCTTTTTTCCTCTGCCATGGAGGTAATGTTTTCATCAGGGTCTGTCTGTCTGTTAGCAGGATAACTCAAAAACTAATGGATGGATTCTGATGAAATTTTTTAGGAAAGGTCAGAAATGACCCAAGGAAGAATTGATTAGATTTTGGGGGTGATTGGGATCACAGTCTGGATCCAGTAATTTTTTTTAAGGATACGGACATAGTAATTTCTACAAAATGTCCACTTGGCGGAGGTCTGCGCTCTCTGAGTGCTTTTCTAGTTCTGGACATGTTTTGGAACTGGGCATCAGAATTGCAAAAATTCAGCTCAAACTTATGATGATATTCTACCAGGAAGAACATGATTTCAGAAAACTATCTTGATGAGACCACAGTAAAATAAAAGTCTGCCTTTTAACTGCCTTTATAAGACAATCGCAAATGAAAAATTCAATTATATTCAACTCATTTTTATTTACACAGGGCATCAAACCCCGGCCTCTGTCCAGCATTTATAGTCCTAATTCAGCGTCATAGAGTGTATTAACCTTATTTCTGTTGCTCAATTCTGGCTGCCCCAGAAGACAACCGAGTGCAAGACACTGGTCCGCAGTTCATTCAAGTACCGTAACATGGTGGAATCACCGGTAAGTGAAAACAATATAACAACAAACATTAATTGTTGCTTTGTCCTGAACCTGACGCGGAACCAGCTGGCGGCTGTTTCTTCTGCTGTGACATGGTAGAGCGAACACTGCAGCAGTGGTGTTCTGCCGTAATATGTCTCAGTTTATTAGGAGCACAGAAGCCATATAATTGTGGAAGTCCATATGGCTGGAGAGACTGTCCAATCATTCCTTTAGGACCAAACCATTTGATTGGTTGATGTTTTTAGACAAATACGGGAGAACCACTTAATTTTTTATTTATTTATTTTTTTAATCTTCTCAACATATTTTTATCCATGCTGTGTTAAAACGTTTTCAATGGGCATGAAAGAAAACATGTTGAGTTAATTTGTTATGCAAATAAAGGATAGCAGCTTTAATTGCGGAAATAACTGCTGAGCCATTTGCTAGCTTGTTTTAGTATAGATGCTACTGACACTGTAAAACACTGATGTGTATTTTACTGTACCGTTACTTTAACATGAGTTTAGTTATGTGTGCCCAACCTACTGTTGTAAACTAAGTTGCATCTTTCATTTTGACTGTTCTTTTCCCTCCTTCTTGTAAGATCCTCACACAGGGATTTTTCTCAAGTTGTTTCGCATGTCTGTGGTTAGTTTTGCTTTGCCAAGTTTATTTTATTAAAACATCATTTTGGATTTAACTCCAGCCTGTCTGCTGCCTGCCTGCCTACATTTGGGTCCAACACTACAGCCACAGCCTGATGTGCAGTTCTAGCTAAGTAAGTGGACAAAGTCAGAAACTAAGGTTATGCTTCAAACATACATTACTCAAAAAATTAAGAATATTTAGCTTTTGGGTGAAATCTATGAAAAATGTAAATAGTGTGCACTACAGTGATATTACATCACAAAAGTAGGAGATTTAAGTTGAAGCATGTAATGATTTCTTCATTTTAAACAGTTTATTGAAACCAAAGCCAGTGAGTGATGAGTATACCACAACAAAAATGACAGTGTATCAACAATGTGTCATGTGCCTTTGAAGCCTTGTGAAGGCTTGGTACTGATGATTGACTAGGAGTCAATCTTGTCTTGGTCTCGTGATGTCAAAATGCAAAAGGTTGTTTAAAAACCAGTTCTTATTGAAGCAGGAAATTTATTGGTTGATTCATGGATCAAACAGCTTTTGTGAATTTAGCCATTAAGCTCCTTGTTAGAGAACAAGAAGTTGTGTAAGAAGTACTGAAACACAGAACAGCTGAACATGTACTTTTAAAAGTTTAGGGAAGGTCCCATTCAGTTCACCTGTAAGGTTTGTAATGCATTTTAGGGTCATGCTGAAATTTCACCCAAAAGCCAAATATCCATAAGATTATATGAGCTAAAACAGAATAACATGATCATGCCATCACTCAATTTGATATACAGTATCGATCTGGATGTAAAAGAATGAAAAGGTTTCAAAAAGGGATTTGAAAAAAAAATTGTGAATCAGTAATGTTCAACAGGGCTGCATGGTGGTGCAGTTGGTAAAGCTGTCCTGGGTTTGAATCTGGGCTGGGGCCTTTCTGCATGGAGTTTGCATATTTTCCCCATGCATGCGTGGGTTTTCTCCAGGGACTCCGGTTTCCTCCCACAGTCTAAAAACATGCAAGAAGTTAATTAGTGACTAAATTGTCCCTAGGTGTGAATGTGTGTGTTCTTTGTATGTGTGTCTATGTGTGGCCCTGCAATGGACTGGCGACCTGTCCAGGGTGTCCCCCGCCTCTCGCCCTGTGACTGCTGGCGATAGGTACCAGCTCCCTGTGACCCTGAACAAGAGGAAGCGGGTTCAGAATATGGATGGATGGAATGTATAACAGAATGGAAAGTGGTTCCCATCTGTTTTTTCTCAGAAGGTTGCTGAGCCCAGAAGAAAATCTTATAATCTAGTGCTTTTTCTCAAAGATTAAAAAAGAAAAAAAAATTAAAGACAACCTGTAAAAAGTTTTTGCCGTGCAGCATAATGTGATTCAAAATAATGAAGTAGATAGAGGTATTTACATGATATACGGTATGAATTGTGAAATCAGTAAAAATTCGCTTTGCATCTCTTTGTCAGATTTTAATTTTGGAGATTGCTTGGCTTAACTACAAAATGCTCAAGTCACTGAACCGAGCCATGAAAGTTGAATAGATGAGTGGTCTAGCCTGAGGGTCTTACTGAGCAGCAGGGGTTTTGTGGTAGAACGTTCTAGTATGAGGAAGGCAAGCATTGAGCTCAGCATGACCTGATGGCTGGACTGAACTATGAAGGAGATGGGTGTATGGAAAAATATGTGGAAACTTTAAAAACATCACATTTAGAAACCACAGAAAACACAGAATCTCATTTTCTATCTTTGTGACAAATATAATAATGGATGTTATTTTATAGAAAAGAGAACTGGGAATAGGTCTATAATGAAGGTATGGTATGTGAATAAATAATCTAGCAGGATATGTGCGTTAGTCAAATTTATCAACAGTTCAAACCACACAGACTTGTCTCTGAACGGCGCTACAGTTGCCAAAACCACAAGATACAAAAACAGTTTTTTTAGTCCTGGCCGTCACTATGTTTAACAAACATGTTTAATATCATTAATCTTGAATTAATATATTATTAAATGGAAATAAAATAATATCAATTTATCCATCCATCCATCCATCCATCCATCCATCCATCCATCCATCCATCCATCCATCCATCCATCCATCCATCCATCCATCCATCCATCCATCCATCCATCCATCCATCATCTAAGTAAGAAAACTGCTTATTTCTTTTGATTTGCAATAAATCTTATATTGGAGCAAGCAATTAAGTTGAGTATGTGGTTTGTACCCATGAAAATCTGCCGATTCCAAACATCTTACTCAAATATTAACACTTGTTTAAAGCTTAAAGTTTAAAGCAAGTACTGATAACCAGGTGCTATTGATGCCTGATTTGCAGAATGTGTGAACATGGACCTTGTTACAATGGCAAGTCTGTGTCTGCAGTTTACTCATCTGTATAAGATGTATGACTTAGGGCAATTTCAAGCTGGAATTCCACAAAACCAAGTTGCAGGATTATTAGGAGTGAGCCCTATTCCCATTTCCAAATTGGATGCCAAATTCCATTTAATGGGAATGTCAGAGACATGACAGCTCTTTATCTTCATGCTCATTCGCACTTACATCAGCAACGTATGCACTGGAACTTCAACATATGGAGGAATGTTATGTTCAGGGAACATAGAGAATGCTATGGTCACAGCCTTTGATGTAGACAGTGTGATGTTGGACTGAATCTCTCTGAGTGGAAAAACAAGGGTCGTTATTAAGACAGTCCAAACCTCAACCCATCTGAACACTCGTGGGATCAGCTCGACTGTGCTGTTCCTGCCAGAGTGACCAGCACAACTACACTGTCTGACTTGAGACAAATGCTGTTTGAAAATGGATTAAAAGATTTTCATGGAGCTGGATGGCGTTAAACATACTAACAAAGCAAATAAGAAGCTGTCTCAAAACAGGAGTCAGAGGCTGCACCCCTTCATTTTCTCTTGCTTTGCACTGTTTTAAAAACAAGTGAAAATACGTTAAAGTTCCAGGAGCTGTTGCCAGGAAATGAAAAAAACAAATACATCTTAAATATATACTGAACAAAAATAAATAAGCAACACTTTTTAAAAATTATTTATCTATTTTTGCTCCCATTTTTTATGAGATGAACTCAAAGATCTAAGACAATTTCCGCATACACAAAATAAACATCTATCTCAAATATTGTTCAAAAATCTGTCTAAATCTGTAACAGTGAGCACTTCTCCTTTAATCCATCCCACCTCACAGGTGTGCCATTTCAAGATGCTCATTAGGCTGTAATCACACCTGATAGTCCGATGGACTCGGTTCGATTGGGGACCAAAGTTGCAACATTGTTGCTGTTTTTAGTTGGTGCGGTTTGGATTCACACTCCACTTTATGAACCGAACCAAATAAGATTAGGAGCATGTTACACCCCCGCCTGTGGTGGCGCTGTGAAGTTACTGCATTACTTTTTTATTGTTGTTACTGCACTTCCTGGCGCTGCCGTGGGAGAGTGAAACGTAAACACTTGGAGTTACAGCAGACTCTGGTGGTTTTGGGATCTTTTGTGTTTGGAGAATGTACCAGATCAATATTCTGCAGCAATGGTCTCAGATAACAGATGATCAGATAACGAGAGAGAGAACTACACAAGGCGGCTGAGTCGGCTACACAATATAGTCCACTCCCTGCTTTTGGTGCGGTCTCGGTTCGGCTACGTTCACACGTGCAATCGAATCCCACCAGAGTTCGTTTCAATCGAACCGAGACCCACGTTTTTAGGCGGACTAGAGTTCAATTGTTTGGTCTGAATCGAGTTCGGGTGCCAGTTCACACCTCCCCAAACGAACCGGACCATCTGTGCAAACGAACTAGAGTTCGATTCAAGCAAACTAAACAGGGCTGGTGTGAATGCACCCTTAGACAGCATGATCATTGCACAGGTGTGTCTTGATCTGGTGTTTTGCGAGCAGGACCCAAATGCAGGGAGCGGACAAACAGGAAGTCAAATTAAACAGCTTTAACAAACACAAAAGAAAGATGCTGGAAGGGCAGCGAAACTTACGGACTGTTTTTGTATGTATGTGCGACCAACCGTACATATATATAATAGGGGTGTAACGGTACACAAAAATTACGATTCAGTACGTATCTCGGTTTTGAGGTCACGGTTCGGTACAGTAAGTGAAAAAAAACAATGGGCTCTATGCATGGAGCCACGTGACGTATTTCCGGAAGAATTTCAGATTGCACACCCTTTTCCGGTCCTGCTGAAGCAAGCCTGTGTTGTCCCATTGAGTTTGACAATTGTTCCAACTACTTAAGTTATGTTGTTTTTCATTTTGTTTAACTCTAAATTGTATACACATGCGCGTGCGTGTACAGGATGACATCCAAGAAGACTAAGTTTTCCTTTCAAAAGAGAGAAGACAGCACAGCTAGCTACCACTGCTGTGTAAGAAATGGGCGGCTGTGGCTCAGTGGTTAGAGTGGTCGTCCTCCAATTTGAAGGTTGGCGTATCGATCCTGGCTTCCACCGCCACATGTCGAAGTGTCCTTGGGCAAGACACTGAACCCCATGTTGCCCCCCGATCTGCTTATCGGGTTGTGTGAGTGTTAGCCCCTACCCTCTCCCCCCGGTTTACATATCGGGTTGTGTGAATGGGTGAATGTAAAACTTGTAGTGTGAAAGCGCTTTGAGTGGTCTGAATGACTAGAAAAGCGCTATACAAATACAGGACATTTACCATTACCATTTACAAAATGCACAGCGTCTTCAAGGTTGAACTCTTTTTTAAGTTTTTACACTTTCCCAAAAGATGGTGAGTTACAGAAAAAGTGGTTAGTTAAAATACGACGAGACTGCTTCAAGATCACAGTCCATACAAGAGTCTGCAGTCGTCATTTTTCATCTGCTGATCTGATCGAGCCCGCTACATCAGGTGGACGCAGTCTTCTGAAGACCGGTCCTGTTTGAGTGGAACAGCTACTCTCTGCCTTCAGCTCGTCCTGGTGTTTGGGATCGAACAGGGGGACCAAACACCCTTGCTCTCCCTGATGATGAGGAGCCAGTGATGGAGGTTGACTGCCATGACCACGACTACTGCTACACCACGGAGCCAGCAGTGGACTTAACCCTGGATGAGACAGAAGAACTCCGGTCCGAGCTCTCAAAGCTCCGGAGACAGGTGGAGGAGATGGCAGTCAGCTGAAAGTTTGATTTGGAGCGGTTTGCTTTTTCTGATGATGACATCAGGTTTTTTACAAGGTATATTTTTTTACAGAAATTAGCCTTGCGAACTGTTAGCATTAGCTCGGGTAGCTTTTTACAGTAAGTGAAGAGTAATAGAATACTAAAACGTAGCGTTACATTGATATGGGAGACAGGTTTAGGTGAACATGTAGTGCTTTATTTATATATTTGTTTTCCATTCACTGTTAAAAACAGCAATGTTTTCAGTTTGGTAGAAATGGTTGCCTCAAGATTGTTTACATTTCAGCAACTGGATGAGGGCTCGCTTGCTGAAGATCTCCTATGAAGTGATTTAATGTTTTATAGACAGTCTTTTTGCCCTTATATAATCTAACATACCTTCCCAGAGGAGTTGACAAATACGCATGTGCGAAGTTTCACTCTGTTCAGCCGAACAAAACAAAAATTCTGTAGCAATATGTCTCATTTTAATACAACTGTTAGCTTTAAAATGTAAAGATACATATGGACACACTATAAAGCCGAATATTTAACATTAAAAAACGGATCGGTTAAGTTTAGGGCTTGCTGATAGGGGTCGCATTCAGAATATAGTGTCGTTTTCAAAATCGACCAATGCGGTCGTATTTCATGTAAGGTCGAGCTGCGATATTAACAAAGAACTGTGTGGAATTCCTCTTTTCTGAATGACACACTCTCAACACACGGAGTTCTGAGTATTTGAACTTTAGAAATAAAAAACGACTGCAGTTTGAAATGAGCGACTTGTCTATAGAGGTCAACAGATCTGTCTATGAGCTCTCAAACAAGCTGCTGTCATATAGAAGTGTTGTGAAAGCTACTTTCTTAAACAGCTGTCGCCACATACTCACTCACACCTACAATTCATTTGACTTAGTCATAATAATTACACCTCGAACAACGCAGACAATCAGAGAGAGAAATACCCAAAAGGCCACTGGAGTCATGCGTGTCATGTTTTTTCATTCCTGGTAATAACTTGTATTGCATACTTACATCTTGCACAAGTTTCTTATACTCAAAGATGGACCTCTGTCTGGGTTTCTCTGCCCCAACTCAGATGTTAGTAGCTTCACATGCTTCTACAGTACATGAGCTTCAGCTATGTAAATTTTCCAGTCAGGCTTCGTTTACTTCTTCTTCTATGTATTGTAGGATTTACTTGTCATTAATAATGCTGTACTGTATGACAATAAAAGGACAAGAGCTATTCTGTGCAAACTATTAGTGCAGTTATCATCTCTACAAGAAACTGATCATCAGTATGAGCACAATATGCAGCAATATTATACTCTGAGAATGTGGACCTGTCCAAAGGCTCATGATCTGAACTGCCTAAATACTTTATAATCTCAGATAAACAATCAAAATTTATGATAATCTCAAGGGGAGCGTGTTCAGTAGAAGAGAATTCATGCAATTTAGTCCTTTTAGATCCTGCTTAGCTAGAAAAGTTTCTTGTTAACAGAATCTCTCACTGGTCCAACACCTGATCAGTGACCATCCTTGGAGCTGGAACCCCTGCAGGAGGGGATACACTCGTTGCTGCAGCAGTAAAAGAAGCATCAATGATTCCAGCTTCATGCCTGAAACCCGTTCCCTCAGACCAGACATGTCATCATCAGTATCTTTGCATTCATCAGACACAGGGAGCGTATCTACTGTCTGTGGTTACGAGCCTTCCACAAATTACTTAACGGTCCAGTTTGTTTTGGAGATAATTCGAGTTTATGTCTAAGTCTGATGACTTGGTAGCAAAGACACTCACCTCTTTAGTCTTGATTGTGTACGTCAAGAAGCCACCAAATGCCTTCATGCTTTTTTTGAAGGAGCAAAGGCCAAATGTGGTGGCGAAGGACAGTGCGTCTGTGAACACCATACTGGGTGAAAGGGTGAGTGTGTTTGTTTCTGTTTGTGCATGTTCCTCAGTGGAAATCCTAACAGTTATCCATCTGTCTTCTGAACACAGTGGAGGTCCATGTCCAAGGAACAGCAGGGAAAATATTACACCCAGGCTGATGAACAGCGGATACTCCACCAGACCCAAAACCCTGGATGGTCTACCAAAGACAATTATGTAAGTAAACCCCTTTAAAAATATTTGCATTACAGAATCGGTCCAGATTATCACAGTAACTGCAAAGAGTCTCTGTCAGTTGACATCAGAGGGAAACTCTAATGTGTGTTTTTAGGGGAAAAAAAAGAAGAGGCAGAGGAAGTCAACCCGCACCGCCTCTGCTGGGAGTGTCCAGTACATCCCAGTTTACCTTCCCATGCACCCTCAGATGCAGCCTCCATATGTAGTGCTGCAACCAATGCACCCTACAATGAACCCTCTGATCCAGCCTACATTGCAGCCTGTGTACCTTCAAGTCAAGACAGTGCACTCTCCAGTCCAGACTCCAGTGCACACTCCAGTCAAGTCTCCGGTGCACGCTCCAGTCAAGTCTCTGGTGCACGCTCCATTGCACAGCTAGCAGTTGCAAAATAACTGAATCTCCAGTGCAGCCTCGTGGGCAACCTTAATTTAACCCACATTCCACTGGTGGACAATAAAATAAATAAAGACATTGCCTATATATTAAAAAGGCTTAAATTTTTTAGTCTTTAAGACAAGACAAGACAAGACAAGACAAGACAAGACAAGATAAGATAAGATAAGATAAGATAAGATAAGATAAGATAAGATAAGATAAGATAAGATAAGATAAGATAAGATAAAATAAGATAAGATAAGATAAGATAAGATAAGATAAGATAAGATAAGATAAGATAAGACAGGATAGGATAGGATAGGATAGGATAGGATAAGATAGGCCACAATAACATTCAATCTCACATTATGACATTAATTTCATTCCACTCTAACACATCTGCACATCCTCAACTGCTTTGCTGTTGATAGAAGACAGTACAACAAAATCTTTTTCATGACAGGTATCTATGCTTTTATTGATTTTTAGGTGAACCAAGCTTTGATTTCTTGACCCTACCTTCTGCTTTAAATGAAACACAAAATGTCAGTAAATAAATGAACAAATAACTAAAGTAATTTCAAAGAAACAACAGGAGCATTAAAAATATCATGCAGAGACCTTCATTCAGTCCATCTAGCAAAACTCTGTTTAGATAAAATTTACCACAGGGTAAATTTTGGAACAATTCAAGGAAATTCTGGTCGTTTCAGTGGAGACTGTATTCATCACAGCACATTAAATGTGATTTTTAAATAAAGTTTGATTTGATTGTATAATCCTCAAGGTTTGTTTTTGGAACACAAGCTACCTGCATGGGATTTGGACGAGATGAATGTTCGGTTCATCCTCCAAATCTCAATCTCAAATTTCAATACTGACTTTAAAATTAGAAAAAAAAAAAAAAAGTTTCAAAATATATTAAATTGAAAAGCTAAAACAATGATTTAATGATGGTTGATTCACTTTAATGATGGAATGGATGGAAAAGTGATGGAAACAGATACATTAAAAATATATATACACAATGTTCCTCTGGACACACGAATTCTGAAACTCCTCAGAACAAGCGACACACTATTACATGTCAGTATAGACTGTTTATATAAAATGATGATAAAAAATAACAGATAATTTGTTATATTATGTGTCATATTAATATAAATGTGTTATATTAACATAAGACCAGGAAGCCTAGAATGGAATTTTGAGGTAACATTCTATGGAATGTGAGTCATAAAGGGTCAGAATGTTCATATGTCATAGAAAATCTATCTGGTTCATTTCACCACGAGCATTTGCCGAGTGAAGACATTTATTCAGAGCCTTAGAACTTGAATAAAACCTGAGAGCCAGAACGTTGACAGTATTTTATAGACCAGTCGTTCAGAAGAACTGAATATTTTCAGGTCAGTACTTACAGGGACAGTTTTAGCTTGTTTTGACTCTGTTAAGACTCAGTAACACTGAATTAACAGACTCAGTTCCTTTTTACAAACTAATTAAAGCTGCTAAATAAGTTTAACTGTGAAACTACGTTTGTAGAATGAGAAAATAAAGAACAACAACAGTGTTTATAACACAATATAAAAACAGTGAATTTAATCTACTAAAAACTGCTAAAACATCATGACTACTGACAAATAAAACTGTGAGCAGATGTTTATAGAAATTATTTTTACAACATACTGTTGATACAAATTAATAATCTGTAATGATATTTTAAATATAATAAATGTTTCATGTTTCAGAAACATTTCAGTGGTTTCTCAAAAAAAATCTTTATCTACAGCTGATTTGTAACTCAAGCTGTTGAAATAAGGTCTTGTTGACACGAGGAAACTAAACTGAGAAGAGTTCCTGAAACCTGCAATGACTCAGTTTTTTTGAGAGAGAATTTGTCTCATTAAGTTTTCAGACTTTAGTTAATTCCCAGAGACATAAGTCTGAGACTCTATGACACAAAGTTACTGAACATATCTGCAAATGTTTCCAGACATATCTGCAAATGTATCTCACAAATTAACACAGATGTATGAGATACAGACTTTAAATATGAAAACTTGTTCATATATCAGTTTGTTAATAGTAACTGTGGATGTAGGGGAGGCAGATTTGGTAAAAGTATCATTTCACAATTCATACAGAAAAAAAAAATCACAATTTTATCTTAATTCTTACTTTCTAACTTTTCAGTATATTCTAAGTTACACAGCAGGCCAACCAAATTATTTCCAGGATTAAAAGAATAGACCTACAAGTAAAAAATAAATAGAAAGAGTATTTAGACCAAATAACATTTCTGAACAGGTTTAAATCAGTTTGTGAAATTTGGTAAAAGAACAAAGATAGAAAATGTTCTTTAGATGATATCTCATATCTTCATGTCACCCACCCCTCAGTGGATGGGATATTTAGTACTGTAACAACTAGAAACACACATAATGTTTATTCCTATCTTAATTTTTTATGTCATTGTGTGACAGAAATCAATTTGAGAACCACAGACACTGTCCTGAACCAAGATATGGAGCCCCAAGGGAGCTTTGACACGTTAGATAGAGAAGTCTACTGGCAAATGGTAGAGGAATGTTTGGGGATAAATTTAAACACCCCACGTCCACAAATTCAACCTCCTCTACCACCCATAGCTCCTCCAGCACCAGAGCCAGACACCTTCACTATCTGCAGTGACAAGCAGGTAGAGATCAGTCCCCAGAACAGAACCAGCCTTCTTTATCAGTCTGTTCAGCCTTTTTATGTCACCTGCTCTGATGCTCCTCCCCCAACAGGTGACTGCAGACACTGACCGTGGAAGACAGACAGCCATGGCACCAGCTGTCAAACACCCTGAAAAGAAGAAAAAAAGAAAGCGCCAAGACGAGCAGGTGGAAAACCAGACGTACGTCAAGAAGCCACCAAATGCCTTCATGCTTTTTTTGAAGGAGCAAAGGCCAAATGTGGTGGCGAAGGACAGTGCGTCTGTGAACACCATACTGGGTGAAAGGGTGAGTGTGTTTGCTTCTGTTTGTGCATGTTCCTCCGTGGAAATCCTAACAGTTATCCATGTGTCTTCTGAACACAGTGGAGATCCATGTCCAAGGAACAGCAGGGAAAATATTACACCCAGGCTGATGAACAGCGGATATTCCACCAGACCCAAAACCCTGGATGGTCTACCAAAGACAATTATGTAAGTAAACCCCTTTAAAAATATTTGCATTACAGAATCGGTCCAGATTATCACAGTAACTCCAAAGAGTCTCTGTCAGTTGACGTCAGAGGGAAACTCTAATGTGTGTTTTTAGGGGAAAAAAAAGAAGAGGCAGAGGAAGTCAACCAGCACCGCCTCTGCTGGGAGTGTCCAGTACATCCCAGTTTACCTTCCCATGCACCCTCAGATGGAGCCTCCATATATAGTGCTGCAACCAATGCACCCAACTATGAACCCTATGATCCAGCCTACATTGCAGCCTGTGCACCCTCCAGTCCAGACTCCACGGCACGCTCCAATCGAGACTCCAGTGCATGCTCCAGTCCAGGCTCCACTACACGCTCCAATCGAGACTCCAGTGCACGCTCCAGCCAAGAGTCCAGTGCACGCTCCAGTCGGGTCTCCACTGCACGCTCCAGTCTAGACTCCACTACATGCTCCAGTCCAGACTCCACTACACGCTCCAATCGAGACTCCAGTGCACGCTCCAGCCAAGAGTCCAGTGCACGCTCCATTGCAGCTAGTTGCAAAATAACTTTACCTCCAGTGCAGCCTCGTGGGTAACCTTCATTTAACCCACATTCCACTGGTGGACAATAAATTAAATAAAGACACTTGCATATATATTAAAAAGGCTTAAATTTCTTAGTGTTTAAGATAAGATAAGATAAGATAAGATAAGATAAGATAAGATAAGATAAGATAAGATAAGATAAGATAAGATAAGATAAGATAAGATAAGATAAGATAAGACATCTGCACATCCTCAATGATTTGAATATTTTGTCATTCAACATTTTAATAGAAGTTGAAATAAATCAATTTTGTACCTATTATTATACTATGGGGAAGGAGATCGCCCTTCGATTAGGAGACCGGGGTTCAATCCTTGATCCTGGCGGAGGCCATGTGTGAAAATATCCTTGAGCAAGACACTGAGTCCTGAAACTGACCCCCGGGTGCTCCTCATGAGACTGAGTTAAAAGCAGATAACTAACTTACCAAGAAGGATCAATAAATGATTATTATTTAATAATAATAATAACAATAATAATTGATTTATTATTATTGTTGTTATTATTATTATTATTATTATTATTATTATTATTATTATTATTAGTAGTAGTAGTAGTAGTAGTAGTAGTAGTAGTAGTGGTAGTAGTAGTAGTAGTAGTAGTAGTAGTAGTAGTATTCAGGCAGCAGTTTGACTGAAAAGTCTATGTGATGGAAGTTTAATGAACTCCTTATTTAAGACATGTTGTCTAAAAAGGAAGACGTTCAGCCTCATTTTTAAGTGCTGGTTTAAACTGCTGTGCTGTTGATAGAAGACAGTAGAAACAGGTCTCTTTCATGAAAGGTATCTATATTTGAATTGATTGAAGGGAACCAAGCTCCTATTTCTTGACACTACCTTCTGCTTGAAATGAAACACAAAATCTCAGTAAATAAATGAACAAATAAGTGAAAGAAACTACAGGAGCATTAAAAATATCATGCAGAGACCTTCATTCAGTCCATCTAGCAAAACTCTGTTTAGATAAAATGTACTACAGGGTCAATTATGGATTTCAAGGAAAATCTGGACTTTTTAGTGGAGACTGTATTCATCACACTATAATATAGCAGCTTTAATCTCTAGATATATAACTAAATGTATTATTTCTTTCAAAGGCAGAAGAATATCAGGTTGGATCCAAGAAGCAGAGATGTGTAATGTTGGGCTCAAGAGCAGCTGTGACCAACAGTGAGACAGGATTCAAGTTTATTTATTTATAAAGTGCCAGTTCATAATAAAGTCATTTCAAGGCACTTTACAGAAAAGATAACCAATTAGTAATAAAACATTTATTATCGAAGGAACCAGCCGATTGGGTTGATTGTGGTTTTGAACACCTCAGTGCTTCTTCTTCACTGCCAATATCCTCCAAACACCAGATAGTGTCTGCTCACACGCAGGGAAATTAAACCAACTACAGAAACTAAAAATCTCAAGCAAGACGAGTCAGTTATAACTTAAGTGGTTGCAGCGGTGACTGACCCTCACACCCTCTCACCTCGCCAACACCCCGGCCTGTGCTGTGACTATCTTCTTCTTCACATGTGTTACGACCCGACTCAGCAAGGGAAAATGAGAAGCAACGTTAAAAACTCAGGGATAAATTATGTTTAACAGGATAAGAGGGTTTATTTTTTAAATTTACTCTTTTTTGTTACAAGGTAAAACCATTGACAAGGTGCTTATAAATTTAAAACTGGATGGGTTGCTGGTTGAAACCAAACTCAAACTTGTAAAACTATTTTATTAAAAAGAAAAAAATGGTTAGTGTTTTCCAACTTTAAGATAAAAATAAAATAAATTAATTAAATGTGAGTAGAAGAAAAAAATGAAAACTATGGGGCAAAAACACACAAAATCTTTTGAAGAAAGAAATCTTTTTGAAGCAAGAAGAAACAGCTTCTCTTATGGTTTTATAAGAGAAGCTGTTTCTTCTTGCACTTCCACAACACTGTATCCGCTCTCTGCTTTGTCCCTGTACTGTGACATCATCACTAACCGCCACTCTGTTTTCAGTCAGTGGCATCTTCTATAACCCTTAAGCAGTTCTGAATATCCAAGACTCCTTCCAAGCTGCACATCTGCTGACCAGATGCTTATCTGTCCACTGGCAGCTCTCAGAGTCTCTGTTGCTGCTGCTGGTCCATCGACCCTCTGCTGTTTCTGTAAAAGAGAGAAATAGTTGGTAAAACTCTGGTCAGTCATCTGCCTGCCAGTTTAACTTGTCACTTGTTCATCTGCCTACAAAGAAGATTCAGTCTGTTGTCTGAGATCCTGCAAGTTATTAATTCTTGCACATCTTATTCCTATTAACAAATCTTAAAATTCCCTTGACTGTTTGATGCATGTTCAGATCCAGACATCTGGGGGTTCTTTGCAACCTTGCAACCTTTTTGTTTTTTGTTTGGGGGGGGTTGGTGGTAATATCATTATAAATCTTTAAAATATTTAGCAAAATAAGGGTTTTACAGCAGAGATCATCATCTAACTGTCATGAGTCATGACGGAGGTCAGACCCATTCATGCTGTTTTACTGCTCCTGTCCTGGAATCCTTTTCATTTGACTCACCTGTGTGTTTCCTGTCCCCGCCCTGCAGCAGCCATCAGTTGTACAGGATTTGACGGGAACAAACGTTTGCAAATTGCTAGTTTTACACAGATGGTTGATGAATTATACAAGTATACAATCTATCTATCTATCTATCTATCTATCTATCTATCTATCTATCTATCTATCTATCTATCTATCTATCTATCTATCTATCTATCTATCTATCTATCTATCTACTATCTATCTATCTATCTATCTATTTATTTCCATTGAACAATATTACATCTGAAACTGAAATTCATGTTGAACAAATGAGAGTGCATGTGGAAAATGTGAAGTGTAACTGAAGTAGATATCTAAAAAAAAGCATCGTTTTCAACACAGCAGCAAGGTGTGACCATTATCTTCCTCTCAGAGTAAGTCAAGTCTTGGGAATGATTGAATATAGTCAGTATGAACGCTAGCTGCAACATCCCTTTTTAGCATGGATTTAACATTTTTTAAACACTTTACATGCATTCTTGAGATTTGCATGACCAAGTACAGCCCTTGACTGTCAATTTAGAATCTATTTGCTTACAGATATTTCCCTTATTCACTGTATGTATATGCAAGAGCCCTGAACAAAATCTCTACATGTTTTGCCCTCCAAACTTGTACCTCACCACTATGCATCCAGCTGATGTTATACCTGAGGTTGTGTTATCTTTGAACTCTTTCATGAATGAATTATGAAATCATATGTCAAAATTTTTTTTGGACATTTAGCTAAAAGTGCACACACACTGACTACGTTTACATGCAGCCAATATTCGGGTTATGATCGGGTTAAGGTCAGTATTCGGGTTTCTGAAATCTTCAGAATAACCCGTTTACGTGCATAAGTAGAGAGCGATACCCCTGTATACATGAAACTTGTAAGAACCCGATTTAAACGCGGATGTTGGGGTAGCCTCATGACATACGGACTACTTCAAGACGCAATATGCGTCATTTCCGATTCTTCTTCCTGTATCCAAAAACAACAACAGCAACATGCTAACTAGTTCAAAACAGATAGCGATCGCCTTTGTTTGCGCTTCGGTGCTGGTACTGACCCACCAGCATCTCTTAACACGACTGAGCGTAATGGCCTTCATTAATAGAAGGAAAGAACGTGAGCAACCAATTGGAAATATAGCGGGAGCAGGTGCCGTGCTGCGTCTCGCCATGTTGACCTCGACTTGTTTACTTCCGGCGTACTGGCGCATAGTTTCTCTATTAAAAAGACCAAGATTCCTTGCGAACAGCGCATGCGCAGAATACACGTTTTGATGGGGTTATGCTGATACGCGTTTACACGACAAAATATTCAGGTTAGAAAAGGGTTACCCCAGGGGTAAAGTCCAGGTTTTTAAAAACCCGGTTATGAGCATGTTAGGGTTTTTGTCGGTGTTTACATGGCCGTGCAGAACCGGGTTATTGTGAATATTCTGGTTTTAAAAGGGTTATTGGCTGCATGTAAACACAGTCAGTGTCATTGCATGGTTGTCTATGAAGTTACTCACAAGAGTCCAATGTGGTGGTTTATGTGCAAACTAATCAAAAATACCCACATGAATGAGAAACCAGCTTTTGAATAGTTTTCTACTGGAGTGACCACTCCACAGTCTGAGGCCACATGCTAATTTGTTTACCTTTAACAGCTTCCCTCCCTTCCATGTTATCTTTGTTTGGGGAACATCTGGCATCTGTTCGGGATTTTCTTTTGAGGTAATGGTGAGCGAGACTGTCCTCATCACCCCTGCGGATCTGAATATGAAGTTAAAAAAAGAACTCACACTGTTCTGTAATCTCAGCGTACTGAGAAAGAGATATTGTTAGAATGATGAATGTAGTGAGCAGCAAAATGACTTGATTTATTAGATTTTTAATGATTTTACAATTACATCAGTCTTCCTGAGTTTTTGTCATTGTCTTGGCCAGTTTTTCATACATCTATTGCAAACGCACACTTTTATATGATATGGATTTGCTGAGTGAAAGAAATACACTCATGGACAAATCAAAGAAATTGGTTCAGTAAACAACACACAAAGTGAAATGCTCAGAGTCTTCAGGACATGACTGATTCTTCCAGTTTTCTTCCTCCTCACTTTCTCAGTGCTCCTGCTGTCCCCAAAAAAGTGAAAGAACATCTGAAAATGATCAGAGAGAGCATATTCCTACATAGTCGTGCAGGGGCCCAACTGATGCATCTACAGGACCATCAAACACTGTATGTGCGGTCTTGGCAGGATGACTCATACTTGGTTATATACTGGTCACTGGAGGGCTTCCGTCCTGGAGTTCACTATGCATTTCAGAGGATCATCTTTTGGAGGCTAAATTTCACATCTGCGTGAAAATGTCTGGCCAGCAGTTGTTATCAGTTACTTCAAAACGAACATGCTTTTCCTTCACAACATGAGACAGATCAATGGTTTAGGGCAAAAAAAGAATAAAGTAGGAGAAGAAACATGATGAAACTGGTACCAAAACAGCAGATTAGAAGATGATTTCATGTAGAGAAAATGCTAAATTGTCACTTTTAAAACTTTAATATATATTAGATTTTTTTCTGTAACTTTTTTTTGCTGTTTTTCATTTTTTGTCTTCATGACAGGCAAACTTTTCTTTGCATGAATATTAACTATAAGCCAAGAATACCCTTCTACATATGCTTTATTTTCAACTTGACCTCAGTACATTTCCTTTGAGCTGGCTTTTTATCAACTTCAAATTACCATTTGCTCATTGGGATAATACAAGACATTAGTATCATTTCGGCTTTCTCAAGGGCAGACACTTGCTTAAATTAAATCCAATGATGCACCACTTATAAATGTAATTTAGAGATGTTTTTGAGGGAGGATGGGAGAGAGTTGTCTGCTCTTCTAAATATGTGGCTGCAGCTCATTTGATGAGTCACCCCTCAGAAAATCAATGAAATCTTAATTTTCATATTGAAGTCAGAATCAACTATAATTTGCACTTCATGTGTCGATATACACAATTCCAAAATTTGTGTGTATTTTTGTTCCTTCTAGCTATGGCATCCTACATAAAATAAATACTTTTAAAGCAACTTTTAGAAAGAGACAGTACAGGTCAGAGTCCTGTCATCTGCAGAAATACTCTGATGACTCTACAGTTGTTGGTGGATCAGAGATGGACAAGAGACTGAGTACAGAGACCTGGTGGACCGCTTTGTGTCCTGGTGTGGTGACAATCATCTCATCTTGAATGCGAACAAGACAAAGGAGATGATTGTGGATTTTAGGAAGAGCAGCAACACGCCAAAACCCATTTCCATCATGGGAGAAGAAGTGGAGGGGGTGGAGGAGTATAAATACCTGGTGTTCACCTGGACAACAGACTGAACTGGAGACACAACTGTGATGCTGTTTTCAGGAAGGGACAGAGCAGACTGGACTTCCTCAGGAAGCTTAGATCCTTCAACGTTTGCAGCAAGATGTTGAAGATCTTTTATAAGTCTGTTGTGGAGAGTGTGATCACACCTGCAGTCACCTGTTGGGGGCGGAGCATCAGAGCAGGTGATGTAAAGATGCTGAACAAACTATTAAAGAAAGCTGGTTCTGTTTTAGGGACTGATCAAGAGTTTTTTAGTCAGTTGTGCAAAGGTGAAGAACATGATGGAAAACCCTCATCATCATCTTCACGACACAGTAACTCAACAACAGAGTGTCTTCAGTCAGAAAATCTGCTCTGCTGCAACAAGCTACAGGAGAGTCTTCCTGTCCACAGCTAGAAACCTCTACAAAACTCAGTAACTATAATGTCTAATTCAGATCAATTCATATTCTAAATATGAATTGAATTAAATTAAATTGAATTGTGGTTCAGCAGGAATAAAACAAACTAATGAAACTGGCCTTGAAAAAATGATGGTACCTCTCAAAAGACATGTAACCTGGTCCTGAAACTGAGCTAAAAAAATGCAGCAGGCAGGAAGGAGAATGACATTGTAAATGAGTTTAATTAGAAGGATATGAGGAATAACAGACTAGTCAAGATGACCAGTGCTGTCCACTAAAGTCCATCAAGCAGGTTGGGGAGGAGACAATGACGTCCAGACTGACATTCATCATGGTCAACACCTCCCACCTCCTGCATAAGACTGTACAAGCATCATCTGGACCATTCACAAACAAATAAGTCTAGCTCTAATGGTAATTTACAATAATTAATCAATTTCAAATCGACATTTCTTGAAAAAGGAGTTGAACTCAGATTCATTAATATCTTCAGTCTAACAATGTATTTAATGTTTGTCAGTCTGGTTTTTACTGTTATAGTACAGAAACTGCATTTATTAAAGTTGTGAAAGATCTTCATATAAACATTGATTCTAACAAAACATCTGTCCTTGTTCTCGACCCATTATGGATCATGATATTTTGTTGGACAGGAAAGACAAATCTAACCCTTCTCTAAATATTTTTAAAAAGTTAACAACTTTCAATTCTTGTAGTGATACAGTTGTATAATTTATGCCTGTACATGAATGAGTTTGTTTGTTTAATTGTGCAAATATTTTATTATGACCGCTTATCTAATATGTGCAGTTAGTGTATGTATAAAAGATATATGTGCTTGTGTGTATGTGTGCATGTGTGCGTGTTCTTGTTTTTCTACCCTTCTGAGGACCAGTTTTGAGATATTTACTTTCTTTCTGGGGTCCGAGGGTTCTTGTGGGGACTGAAGCCTGGGCCCCATACGGGGACCCCCCTTTTTAGGGTTAGGGTTCAGCTTTAGAGGTATGGTGTGAATAGGGTTTTAGTTAGTCTTAGGGTTAGTTATAGATCAGTAATAGTTAAGGTTAGTAAAAGGGTTTGGGTTAGGTATAAATCTAGTTACTAAAATCAATGGAAGTCAATGGACGGGCCCCATAAGGATAGCAAAACAAACTTATGTGTGTGTGTGTGTGTGTGTGTGTGTGTGTGTGTGTGTGGCCTTTTTTTTACTGTTTCCTTGCACATAACATTTTATTCCTGTTGAAAGCACATCGGGTTACTGTGGGTGTGAAATGTGGTGTATAAATAAAGTTTGATCTGATTTGATTTGATTCATTTCTCTTGTGTACCCACTTTGACCTGTCTCAGAGGGCCACAGCTTGAACCAGATATTTTTGGATGTTTTCATTCCAACAGAGGGCGAAATAATGTCACACTTAAGCAGATTTCAGTGTGAGGGGCAATATAAATGTAAAAACATAGATGTTATTACACAGAAATTTGTAGCTTCCTCTCATTCACAACCTAAAGCATATGCACCCCTCCATGAATGACATTAGCCTATGGAAATTACGTTGTCATGGTTACAAACATTGTGATAGGTATATTTCCATGTGTCGCCCCTTCAGGGTATGAATCAGTCATGTTTCCAGCAATGAAAGCAAAAAGTTCTTGTTTTTGTACTAAATGTGATGTTTTAATTTGCTTTTTCTTTGCTGGTTCACATATGGTATAGGTGAATGTTTTATAGCTTCACATGGTCCTGATTCATATTCCCATGAGACTTATTTTAAACAAACTGAAATTGTAATTATAGCTCACAGAAGATCACGGAACAACAAAATATAATGTGATCATCTTCATGTGGCCTGCATAATAATGTCCTGGAAATCTAGGGCCACAAGACTACGAGACTCACATGACTCGCATTGATTGTCTCGCCCGTGGAAAGAATCTTGGATGTTTTTTTAAGTTCTGAAATAAAAATGTAAAACAAGGAAGGCGCCGGTTCACAACCCATGCAGATCACTCCTAAAGTAGTCTTCAGCTGATGCTCAGCACCCAATCGGAGTTACTGTGATTATTTATTATTTATGGGAGATAAATGAAAATTGTGTTGGTGAATTATTCTGTGACCTACTGAACCTCAGTTGGAGTCCCCGGTTTGAGATGTGTGTTGTTACACCATTCAGGCAGACAAAGACAGAGCTTTTGTGTGCTTGTGGCTGTTGCACATTGGGTGGTGCACAGCAAGAACAGGGGCTGACTTATTGGATGTTATACTTGTACCCACATATTGGATTTCCGTAAAATAATATTTGGTTACTGGTGACTCCTCCTGCCCTGCGTTAGGTCCAGACTGTACACTCTGTCTCAAAACACAGGATAAACATGTGAAAATGTCAAAGATAGCTCCTCAAAACCAAGAAGAATGTGTAACAATACAGAGGAGTCAAACCATGAGTCCTTCTATTTCATCCACTGTTTCTTTTGCAACCTGAATAATTTTGATTGATTTATATTTTATAGTGCAATAAAATCAGGATTTTTTAAAAGGAAAATACTTCATACCAGGAAAATAAAACATATCAGTGCTTTCAGAGTAATTTGATCTTTATATACTTTTTTATTGTTGCCTTACAGCCTTTGTGTAAACCTTCTGCAAGGCTCGGCTCTACCTTTAAAAATCTCTATAAAGAAAATAAATTGTATGTGTGACACTAAAAGTGATCTATGAGAATAATTCTGCTGTGGGAGAAGCAGAGAAAAGGCAGTGAGGTGTAAGGTCGGCTTCACACCATAAATAAGGTCTGTACCATTTAATCTGAGTAAAACTGGAGTGAGAAACAGTTTTATTTTGGTCTTAAACTTTCACTACATGGTTAAAGGTCTTGTTTGATGCGTCTGGGACATTACTGGACTGAAACTGGTGGTCACAGAGTTTATTTTTTTTCTTCTAAAAGATAATCTAATCAAACCTTTTGTTATCTTTTCCACTGTCAGTCCAAATTCTCCCAAAATGTGGGTTTGTCTTATTTTCTGGTACAAAATACCTCCCTTTAAAAAAAAAAAAAAAAACTTTTTGGATTTGACAGCAACGTGACTAAATCCTGGACGACTGAGAATTTACACAGAATTGCTGTTGACACTGCAAAATTTGGGTTGAAGGATTTTAAAATGTCATTTTTCCCCCCCAATATTTCAACACTCCTTTTAAGTTTGAAGCCTGTATTAAGCCTACTTATTTTGTGCAAATGTATAAACAGTCTGAAAAGGAAACTACCTGCAAAGGTTTGAATAAATGAACAACGTGGCACAATGTAACACTGATTGTTTTTACATAAAAAGTGTTTGGAAGAGTCCAGTTGCACATCAATCACTGTCTTTATGTCAGTTTATTTTTGCTTTTATAGTAGAAACAATACTCTATTAAAAATCTTAATAACAAAACAAGAGATCATGTCCATGTATAACAAATAGAACAATAAAAGCATAAAGAAGAGACTTTCAATTTAGACGAAAAAGTTAAATTAAACAAATTATACAAACCTGTTACAGATGTTAAACTTGCTGCTGATGTCAGTTTAAATACACACTGTTACTGCTCCACTCTTTGTTTTTCTTACAACTGAAAACTTTTTAACTTTCAACCTTCTAAAACCCGGAACTCCAGAGAAGTCACAATATTTTCACATGCTTTCAATGAACCTTGTCTCAATGCAGCATTATCAAGCTTTGGAAATCGATTTGACAAAAGCCCCACAACTCAGTAGATAAACCTCACCACCATCCAGTAATAGTTTTGTGGGAATTTCCACTAAACAGACTGTGTCACTGTGAAAACAGTCATGGTTTGCTGCAAAAACAGAACAAGAGCGAACCTCCGCAGTAGTAATTCTGCCTCGGAGGCAGCGGAGGCACTGGCATGAACATGGGCAGAGTCGGAGTAAAACTTACTGTTGTCAAGGTCATAATGTCACAATCCACTCAAACGCATTGCTTCAGGAAGCTGGAGATGTTGAAACAGATGTTTTTCATATTGGCTCTGTGGTGTGGAGTTGATGAATGCTGTTACATTAGCACAACACGCTGTCCTGCAGCAGGAATCACATTCAATTTAATCTTTCTCTAATAAGCTCTCACTCTCTCAACGTTGGTTTACACAAATCTTTTTGAAGACCCCAATTGCCAGAGGAGTCATCAGCTACTCTTCCACCATTTTTACAGCTACTTTTAGTGTGTTCCAGTATCCTCTAATGGTCTTCCAAAAAGACCCTTCAACAACATCCTCTTAACAATTTATATTTGAATATGAAGCAAAAACAGTGTGTTTAATTTTTGGAGCATAAACCCTCCAATGAGAAGTAGAAATGGAAACCAAACACTCAAGCCCTAAAACAAAAAGCTTTTACGATTAATTCTCTTGACTTGAGGCCAAGGTGGAAATATTTAAGACTCCAACCTGGACATCATCAAACCTCTCAGCGCCTTCTTGCTGGGATATTTTGTTCTTGTCCTGCTGTGCCCTCAGTGCACCTGGTTGCATGAATAAGAAAGGATTTGTGCTGGGATTTTTAATAGTGTTTGGATATATTTTATAGTCATGAAAGCAGTGGTAAAGTAAAAAATAAAGACCGGGTCTCATCCAAAATATAAACATTTTCATGAGGATGGATCAGACTTTATGCTTTCAGACTTTTGTCTTTTTGCTCTGTCCATTTCCAGGGATGTCACTAAGACTGGGGTTCAGCAGGCTTGTAGGGAAGAGTTCACATTTAACCTAAATCTAAGTTGTTTTTCATTTAAAGAGTCCATTTCACACAAATTTCAGGACTTTGTGGTTATTTCTTAAGTATTAACCAGTAATATGAAACATTTTTTTAATCTAAAAAACGTTAGGAAACACTGATTAACAGATGTTTCAATCTCTCTGCGAGAAAACTGCGTCTCTCTCGGCTGGTTTTGTCAGGTTTCAGGCAGCAACTCATTAATATTCATTATTCGAATTTGCTAGACTCAGATTGGCTAACAAACTGCCCTATGAGAGCAAGGTATACTGTTTATTGCCCCACTGCGCATGAAAACAGCACACATACTCTCTTCCTGTTTGTCACGTCTTATGCTAACAGCTTTTATCCAGCAGCATGCTAGGTGTGGTTTCAACTGTGGGAGCTGCCGAATACTAACGAATAAAGGAGTTGTGACGAAACAGATACAGGCAGTTCGAACTCGGGAGAACTCGATTTTTATCACCACCTGCGTAGTTTGAGAGATAAAAACTGAAAGAGAAGTTGTTGACCTGTTTTCACACCCACTATGAAGGTAAGAACACCTGTGGAGCTAAAATATTCAACAGAAACCACCTCTTTTTTCAGGGCCTCTTTAAGAAAATGTTTGTACATTTAGGCAGTTAACAGTCATTACCACCTAATTAGATTTCAATCATGTGTAAATCACCATGAAGTTGATTCTTCTTCTTTGAGTGTTCAGAATCATTAACAGAGAGATAGTGACATATAAAAGGTGTAATTTTCTAGAATAATTTTAGTTTTGTCTTGTTTGACTTTTGACATCAACATAAATTTAAAGTGTGTAGATCAGATCAGATGAGTTAGTTTAAATAATTATTCTTTGATTTTACTCTTTTACATATCTACTTTTAGAAATGTAGGATGAGATTACAGAAAGTCTCAGTGACTAAAAAGAAATGCTGTTTTTATTATATATATCTTTCTTCATTATGACAGACCAAAGCAACACCCACATTACTGGACCACTTCACAACCAGTTCACACTCAGCTGCAAACCACCTCTGCACACACGGAAGATGCCAACAGAACCACATCACCCACAAAAAGCAAAAGTGAGATCCTGAGGTTCCCAAACCAGACCCCCTTCCCATGGCTATCTCAGAGGTCCTTGTTCATGAACACCACAAACAGGATTGGTGAAAAGGGATATCCATATGATGTCCAACCCGCACAGGGAACAAGCTCAATTTACCGGTGCAAAGACCTGCTAGCCTGTAGAAACAGGTCTTGGATCTCGTAGTCCAGCAGCACCCCACAGAATGCCCCAAGGTACAGTACATGATCATAAGCCTTCTCTGAGTCCATAATAACTCACTGTTCAGTGATCCAGGCAAAAGCCACACTGCTCCTCTTGAATCCAGGGTTCAACAGTCAGTCTCCTTTCCAACACCCTGGAGTCAACCTTCCCAGAGAGGCTAAGCAGTATGACCCTTATCGTTAGAACACGCTCCCCCTTTTTGAAAATATGGACCATCACTCCAATCTGCCATGCCACAGGCATTGTCACGGTCCTCTATACAACATTGAAAAGCTGTGTAATCCATGATGGCCCTCAACATCCGGAGCCTTCAGCATCTCAAGGTAAATCTCATCCACTCCTGGTGTCTTGCCTCTGGGCAACTTTATAACTACTTCCACAACCTCTACCAATGTGATGGACTCAACTCCCTCCAGGTCCTCTGGCTCTGTCTCCTCAGCGCAGGACACTGTGACCCAATGGAGGAGGACCTCAAAATGCTCTTTCCACTGTTGACAATATCCCCAGTCGAGGTCAACAGTTCTCCACTCAAACCAGACACAGTCTGGGACAGGCTCTGCTTTCCTTTTCTGAGTCATTGAAAGGTTTGCCTGAACCAGTTCGAGGCCAATCAGATCAGATGGGCAGGAAGGTAGACAACAAACAATCTGAATCCAGAGAATAATCCAATGAGCAAGTCAAGCCTCAAAAACCAGCTGTCAGAAAAACGGTCCAAAACACAATGAATCCAACAAGACTATAGATATAAGGTTGGATTATTAAATTTCTGGTAAGACAATATATTAACTCATTGGCTGCCAGCTGTTTTCTGAACAGAAAAGCACTTCACTGCCAGCATTTTTGAGCATTTTTAACTGTTTTTGAAGAGCCACAGAATATTGTGCTTTATGACTATACAAACATCTAAACGATCAAAACAAAGAGTACACTCTCTACTTCCGTCGGGAAAAAACAGCTTGTTTCTAGCGTTTACTGTTCTTTCACAATCTGTAGAAAATAGGTGATTTCAACGAAAACTCCTTTTTCTGACAGAAAAACTGAGAAAACTGGCTTTTTGTGAAAACAGAAAAGTGTCTTTGACACTAATAAACAGTGTTTTATTGAGTCCTCCTGGTTGATCCAGACGGGAGCCGCTCATCTGACGCATCTGGGTCAGGTGCACTAAAATCACGTGACTCGGACCCGTCTGCTAAAATTGAGGTCTCTGGCTGGGATGAAATATGTGCAGTGAGCGTGGCAGCCCGCGTTGATTGTCGTCATTTCTTTCTATCCAAACTTTTACGACAGCGACACAGACTGTGATGAAGTGTGAGCTGCACAAGTTTTTCTGCTTTGCGCCCTGCGTTACGCATCACATTACGCATAATGGCTTCCCAAAACTCGCTCCTCTTTCATGGATTATCATTATGATCACATGAAGTTTCACCACCGCACACAGGTAAGGACAACTTGTGCGTCCTTTAAAGGTGTGATATTTACTGTCATGGTGCACGCGGTTGTTGTCTCACCCCTTCCGTCAAAAGACGCAATTGACGATTTATGTCGTCAATGGCAGTCAGCAGTTGTATTTGAAAAGACGACTAAAGTCGTCAATGTGGTGAATGAGTTAAAGAAACAAAAGTTGAGCGAAAAAAGTATAAATCTTATCAGCCAAGAAAACAAGTGATGAGTACTATAGTAAGCTACCATGGTATATCCTGAACATGATGCACTGTTATTATAATGCAGAAGAAAACTGAAAACTCAGAACTATGAACCGATTAGGATCTGCACGACACCAGTAGTAGACAAATTAGTAATAACTGGACAAATCAGAATAATAATCCCTCATTAAGCAAACAAGACTTTGTACTGGTCAAAGCACGAGACAAAATGTATCCAGAAACCTTTAATAGGAAATGGTTCTCCTCTCCTGGAGGAAACCACTCACAATATGTTGACAGTGTCGACACTAATGAGGTGTCAATTCTTCTTCTTCTATGGCTCATTCTATTAATCCAAGGCTGAGGGATGAGTTTCACCATCTCCAGCAGTCATTGTGAGTGTCAGACTTACACCTGAAAGTGAAGTAAAAAAACAAGAACTTGAGAAAAATATTTAAAGACATTGGAAGATTTGGAAATACAAACTATTGACCTCTTGAGTTCAACATGCACTGAGATGCAGAGAGATGAAATAGTCACAGAGGGAAATATGCTGTCATTTAGTATTATTATCTGCATCCTGTCTGGCCATATTTCCTTCTTTGGCCAACACAAAACCAGTGGAAACAAGTGTTGCTCTGGATTGTAAAAGATTCCAATAGTTCTGCACTTTTTGAAATAAAACAACATTTAAATGCAACCAACCAACCTGTAATCTTTATATTATGTTACATGTTTCATTTCTCTAGGTGATTTGCAGTGAGCAGGGATGACTCATCATTTTCACAGAAAGCATCCTCGAGCAGCGTCAGAGCTCTCCTCCCATCGCTCTTTCACCCTTCAACAGGGTTTGTACAGGTCACTGCAACATGCCAACAGCCCTCAAGCCACACAAATGCTTCTTATTTTCACAGCAAACTTTCTGTGTCTCTGTTATTAAACTTTTGCCAAAGCAGGAAGGCTTTCTGGGTTTCGGAAAGAAAAGGCCAGACAGCTGCCAAAATCTATCGGTGGTTGAGAAACAATGGCACGCCCTGTGTGATTCTCAGTGCTCCTCGAACCCCAGCTGTCCTGCTTGTTGTAATCCGCTGTTCCTTTCATTTCTCAGATCATGGTCGCTGCCTCCAATTCAATTTGTCAGCTTTGGCTCAGGAACACTGAGACGATCTGACCAACATGGTTGAGCCTCTTGCCAAAAGGGCTGAAAAGAAAGGAGGAGGGAATGAGAGCAATGGTTTAATTGCTGCAAGAATCTAGACAGTTTTTGGAAAATTTGTTTCAGAAAAGTGCGGTTAATAGAAGAGAATAGAGGTGAAAAGTGACAGTGTGATCCAGCGGTCTCAAATTAGCTGCACTTCCTCTTGCGACTTGTGTGGCAGATGTTCTTCGTTGGGCACCGGCCATATTGGGACAACTGTGGAGAGATGAGAGCTATTATAAGAGTTTGGGTACGTGTGTTTGTCACAGCAAGGAGGGTGGTGGTGGTTAAATGCTGGGGAAACCATGAATAAGTGATGCTGACAGATGCGGAAGGGGTCTCTGTGTCTAAGATGTCAAGCAAAACAACTGAGTAAAGTCCTAGAGTCCCCTTCAGACACAAAGTCCACATGATGAAATCCCACTATTTACTTGTAGAATCATGCATTTAAATATTCAAAGTATTGCTTCAAGAACTCAATAAAGTATTTTCGATTGTCCTGGAGGAATTCTTCCCACAGCAGCTACTGCTACAAGCTCTTTCAAAGTGCTTCCAGCTCAATGCTTTGGGCTTTTGCCTGGAACTGCAAATCTGATCACCACTGTGGTTTCTGTCTGCATTTCTAAACCTCTGCAGCAGTTTAAGTAGTCAATGTGTTTGATTCAGACAAAAAATATTTGACTAAAGTACAAAATTGTATCACCTGATGCCTACATACTCCTTTATCGGAAAGAAACATCCGGTGTCTTTCTTGCAAGTTTATTGGAGAGAATGCGTGGGAAGAGCAAGATTAATGGATCTAACTTTGTCTTGGCAAATTAAATTCCAATAAAGCTCAGAGACAAAAAACTAAAATCTGGCTCATGTGAGCACTAAAATTTGACTTGATTGATGCATGCGGTTGAACATAGTTCCAAGAATCTGCAGGTGATTCTTTTACAATCCGGATATCCAATTTAAACTTGGAGGTTTTATTAGCAGCTGATTGTTGATACATTGATGCTCGTGTCTCAGATCAGGTGCTGTTCACCTGGATGTGTCTGTCAGAGAGAAAGATTTACACTCGCCTGCCAGCCATTAAACTAGAGCGTCTTACTTGTTTAAAACAATTAATCTGAGTAAAATGAGCTCCACTGAAGATCATGTTCAGAGCCAGTTTTTGTCTGCAGGTTTTAACAGAGTTGGTTTTGTTATTTGACGTTGTATCAGTCAAACATGCCAAGTGCAAACATGTGCTTTAGAGAAAAGAATAGTTTACACTTGATTTAAATTCACTCGAAGTGCGTAGATTTAAGCATTTACAAACAGAGTTGTTATTCCTTTCCTAACTGTATGATTTGTTTAGGATTTCCTGTAAATTGAAGGCATCTCTGCAGGGAAACTTTAAGAATAACCATATGGGACAGGAGCTACCGGTCAGCCTGACCAAGTCGGGTTCTTTTTTCTTATGTCATACAAAGAAAAGCCTTTTTTATGTTTGATAACTTTAACTGGGGCTTCCATAGGTTCTGAAACTATCTCATTTTGAATGATATTTATCTTAGAAGGTGTTTTTTTCAGCAGAAAACTCTTGATTATTGTAAACTCTGAAAGCTGTTGTATAACCTGGACCTACTTTTTTCCTGTGTTGTTGCAGTGCTAACATTTATACATCAATCATTTGCATTCTGGAGCATTGTGCTACAGTATATGCCTGGGCTGTTTTGTATTCCTCTACTTTGTGGGCTTCACTTTGGGCCAACAACATAGTAAAGGTTGCACTCTTCACTGCTGATAGCTGAGGCTAAATTAGATGAATGTTTACGGCTGAATATCTTTCAGCTTTTCCTGAACTGAGCAGATAAACATCTTGGAACATTTTGTAAACAGTCTGTTTAAAAACACTACACAGGCATTAAGACAGTCCTGTCAAAAACATATATACCAACGATAGCTTTACAGCTTTATCTTCCTTTGAGGGGTGGGAGGTGCGAGGGGGGGGGCATGGGGAAAAGCCAAAGGGGAGCCTGGAGCTTATGTGGTGGCCTGTGGTCAGGTGCCAGTCAGGGCATCATCAAGAGAAGGCCATCCCCCGTGAGACAAGATATCATCATAACCTGGTTGGCTGACAGCTTCAGAGCCCTTATTGAAAAATCAATGTCCATTTGCGCGTCCAGCTCACCTGGCCGTCTGCCAGCTTGGCTGAAGTCACCTAATGAAGCCTGATCCCGTTACCTGATTCCTGATTTGCTGAGTCAAAGTGACTTTGCAGCTGAAGTCATCCACACATCAGAGACCTCGGGGGCGAGTTCATCATGAACTTTGTGGCATGTTGTTGTTCCAGTTTGTTGTTGCTATAGAGCAGCATTCTGACCAGCGCATCTGCAGGCTGCATTGATTGCATCCAGTATGTAAAGTACCTTCTTAGTTTCTGGGCTATTGGGCCTTGAATAAATAATTAAGTTTTTCAACTTTATAAGAATCAAAAATTTATATTTTGTATTGGTTAAAAGAAAATTCAGCAGTCTGATATCCACTCTTCTTATAAATTTGTTATTTTTTAACTGTGATGTAAACACCAGCATACAAAACAACATTTCTGCAGATTTGCTTGCAATCAAAAAAGCAGACAAACTTAGATTCCTCACATCATACAAAAAAAAAATCATTTTTATGTTTAATTAAAGCTACATTAAATTTTTTACATTAAAGTTATGTTTGTCAGAATGTCAATTAGCATTGCATTCATGTAGCATTCTTTTTACAATCTATCTCACAAGACATTTTATTGTGAAATAGATTGTGGCACAATTTATTATTGATTTGGCGACTCCCATTTTTTGTCTATTTATATTCTTAAACCCTCTGAAACATTGCTGACATCCATTAAAAATCTGTAGAAAGGCTGGTTACACTGTGCGAAACATCAAATATATGTATAGTTTGAGAAACTTTAAGTTTATTATCTTGTTATGTTTGTTTACAAAATAGACTTTGAGATTAAAATAAACCCATAACTGATTTATTCATATAAATAAGACAGTAAGAAAGTACCTTCTTCAAATTACTATGTTGTTTTAGCCTTTGGAAAACTTGGGCAACCCTCCTGCCTATAGCATACCGTGAATGACTCACTGCTAAACCCAGAACGTAGCCTTTATCCTAGACTATACACTGTACTGTAGATTGTTACTGTGGTCATCTTTTGTAGTTTTGTGGATAAACCACCGTAATATTGCTGCTGAGGCTGAGGCTTTGCTTCCAGTCACTCCACTCACAGTTTACCATTAGACTAACAGAGGAACTACGCTATGGTATTGTGCATTGTGATTCATTTTTAGCCCATGCAAAGACTGTGGTCTAATTGAGTCCGGGAAACCTTTTCTGTGTGTAAACACTCGACCAATCTGACGGATCATTATGTTAAATGTCAGCTGGCTTGAAAGTTGTGGCTGGAGCAGCAGAGCAGCAAAGCTGCCCCTCTTCAGTGGATTACTTTTCTCTGTGAAGTTTCATCTGTCCAAAGATGAAGGGCTAACAGCGGCAGCAGACTGTAATCCCTCAGGCTACAACAGCAGTGTCTGATCCAAGGTGGAATGAAACATCCAACTGTAACACTCCAATCAGAAATAAAACCCTCATAACTCTGGGGGACCGGGGCAGCAAGCTGATCTGGCAGCTGGTGATTACCACAGTACATGACACAGATATACAATCCCTCCCTGTCTGCTTCGGTGGTGAGTTCTTTCCTTCAGCAACAGAGAAGAAGCTGAGGTTTTGATGATGAAGACCATTCCTAATGTACCTTCATGAAAGTTTGAGTCATAGTGGGTAGGGGGAGAGGGGGAGGTTGAGTGAGGTCAGTTAGAGTGAGGAGGAAAGAATGATGAGGAAGTTGCTAGAGTGGGAGAGAAGGAAGAGGGGAGAGGGGAGGAAGGCACTGCCGAGGGTAATGTTCATGATAAGAGACAACATCGTCCAGGAGGGAGAGAGGCCTGTCTTTAAAGCAGCTGATACTTCAAAGTGGAGCTGGCGTTCATTACCAGCATGATGTATTCTGTCTGTGCACCTTGTCTGTCCCCAGTCTGACCCTGAATTCACACTGGCTCCTGCCTTCGCTCGCTGAAGGAGAACCAGAGGAAGGCCAGTACTAAGAGGACCTGTGGAGTAAAATGTCTTGAATATATGCTCTTAATAGGATTCTCTGCAAAATTCCTCTACAAGGTGGGAATACCCCCCACCCTCACCTCCACCCCCACCCCCACCACCATCGGTGTATCCAGTTCCCCCCAGCACCATCCACACAGACTTTTTTCCTCCTGCTCTGTTCAGTAGAGTCTCACAGAAAGGGCAGTATGTAATGCAATTTGGTTGATTAAAAGAAAACATTAAAGCACTAGCTTATTGAATTTGACGGCACGTACAGATCCGGATCTCACCGGCCACTCTGTTTTATTGGCCAGGATAAAGGGGATCACGTCATCCTCCCCCACCCCACCACCTCCAACTCTGCACTGCCCTGCCCACACAGCAGCCCCGCCTGTTTCAGCCCTTCCAGCCACAGAAAGACAAACCTTGGCAGGAGGACGTCCTGGCAGGACACATATTTTTTTCAGACCCCCATCTCTCTCTCCCTTTTCCATCTCTCCAACTTTTTCAATGTACCTTTCTAACCTTAGACATCCAAAAGAGTGAGAGGGATGTGATGGAGTAGACAAATGCCAAGAGAAGATGGGACAGACCCTTGACACAAGTTAAGGGAAGTCATTTTTCTTGTGTCAGTTAATAAGATGATGGGTCATTAAACTCAAGAGTGGACGTGTAAGAGGTGATCATCTCTAAAACGACCCAAAACAAGTCACGTTGTTTCCAATAAATCCCGAGTCTCATAGTCTATAATTTAGACGTAGACAGAGGGGTTGGGGGCAGAGTTGTAAGGGGCTGGGTGGTAGCGTCCAGTGAATATCAAATACCTCAAAGTCTCTTCAGTAGAGGCCAAATACACTCTCAGCCCGCCATATCAAGTCCATATATTAGAGTTATGGTGATTATGCTACTCGACCCGATTGTGTGCGGGAGCAACAAAACAACTTCGGAGCTGAACTTTCAGCATTTAGATGACATCATTCGTAGCTGCTTCAATTACACTGCAAGAAATGAATAATAGTACACAAGGGATGATGTAATGTATCAGCACTATGTTAGGCTACTGAATTCAGACTTTTAATCCATATTGGCTTTGGTGCATTGTTGAAGCCAAAAAGTTCATTACATCATCTAAAGTTTGGTTTGTCCTCAACAGGACAATGATAAAACTTTAGAATTTGTGTAATTTACACACACACATGCACACGCACACACACACACACACACACGCACACACCCACACACACACACACACACACACACACACACACACACACACACACACACACACACACACCCACAAGTGTGTTTTGTTATCCTTATGGGGACCGTCCATTGACTTCCATTGATTTTAGTAACTAGATTTATACCTAACCCAAACCCTTTTACTAACCTTAACCATTACTGATCTATAACTAACCCTAAGACTAACTAAAACTCTATTCACACCATACCTATAAACCTAACCCCTAACCCTAAAAAGGGGAGTCCCCCTTATGGGGACCAGGCTTCGGTCCCCACAAGAACCCTCGGACCCCAGAAAGATAGTAAAAGTCAGGAAACGGGTCCCCAGGAGGTCAGAAATACAAACCCCCCCCCCCCCACACACACACACACACAGAGAATTATGTCAAACAAGAAAACCAAAACAATGTTTTTCATTGTTAAGACTTGGTTTTGGTCTTCTTAAAAACAATTCATCTCTACAATATTAGTAATTATACCAGTAAAAACAATAAGAATAAGAAACATACAAATATATTTCAACTGGTGGATCATCCAATATTTTGTGAGTTACAAACTAGCCATGAGCTCCATCTGATAACACAAAGACCCATTCATTGTTAAAGCTGCCAGGTTCAAATGGCACAATCTTACACCCAAATATCCTTGTTAATAACAGATGTTAGAGGCTGCAGATAAATGACTCAAGCTATTGAGATATGGGTCATTGAATCAGCAGTGTGAATGTTACGTAGATAGGATCTATGATGGGGAGAAGTTATCAGCTAAATCTTCTGTCAATGAAACATGAATTGACTAAGTGAGGAAAAACCAGAAGGGTAATTATGAGAAAAACCATATTACAAACAAACAAACAAACAAAGCAACCAGTGAGACATAAGACATGGTGGGTAAATTAAAATCTGTTTGAATTCAGGACATTATAATATAAAAAGATTCAGGAGAGTCTCAGAAAGAAACAGACACTTCTTTTCAACAAGTACGTGAGTAAAAACAGTTTCCTCTCAAATAAAACAGGAAACACTTGTCAACGTGATGGCTGTAACTTCTTGGGTCTGATCAGCCAATTGAAAAGGGTTTGGATGAAAACGAGAGCTTGTGGTGTGTGATTCTTCTTCATTTGTTAATCAGTTGAGTAATGTGGACCACACAGACTGTAAAACTTCCAATCACAAGAGAAGTGAGCCATGTAGTGTGAATCATACAACAATCTGATGATGATGATGAGAATTTTCCAATTGAACTTTGCTTTAACATCACTCAGATTTAATGGATAGTGAACCAGCAATCAGGATTTTAAATGCCTCTGTCTTAAACCCAACAATATCAGGAATGTCTGGTTCCTGTAATTATTTTATATTTGTTCAGAAATAACAAACCAGAGGAACGAACCCAAAGCACTTTTTCAAAGGTAAGTAAATGGTTTATTGTATGGGGGATAGGGGATGGAACAGAATCCAGGTATTTTGAGTTCTGGAGGCAGAGCAGAAGGTGATATCTCTGAGTTTGCATAGTGATGGTTGCTTATGTCTTTGCAGGAATCAAGAGTGAGAAAAAGCAAACAGGGTCCTGGGAACCGAGGAACCAGCTAGAGGAGCTTGAAGGTACAGAACAGATGAGACTGGAGGCGAGGTGATGAAATGAGAAGTACTAGAGAGCGAGAGATGGCTGAGGGTGTTGAGTCTGAGATCTTTTTCAGGTGGCTGGTGATAGAGAACAAATCATTTGTTCACAAACAGAGACGAGAAACAAAACTTTACTAAACAGGATCGAGGTGGCCCAGACGAGAGGAACAAAGATACTTGAAGGAGGTTTCCAGACTCGATGAGGTCAAACAGGTGATGGTAGATCATGGAGAAACACAGCAAACAAAGAATTACTAGGAATTTAACACTAAAACAAGAACAATACTTTCACTAGAGAATAAGTTTTACATTTCAAGCTAGCATATAACCAAAATATTTCACCATTGAAGACACTGAGTAGACACTGTTGGTAGACCAGGTGTAATTAGCAGATTAAACTCAGGTGAGACCCATCAGCTGCAGTAGCAGACCTCCCAAGTGGGCGGGGCTGAGAAGAGGCAGCCCAGGCTCACCCGAGGAGGAGAAAAAAGCCAGAAGGAAAGAAAGTCAGGAAAGAGACAGTGGAAAGATAATAAGAGAGAAATAGAAAAAATGAGGAAAAAAGGGTAAAAATATGAAAATCCCCCTGAAAAAATCTTTCTCACTAAATTATTTAACTTTTGGACAAATAAAAACAGAAAGTCGTTGACAAAACACGTCGACTGGGGAGATATTTTTGACAGCAACTACAAATTGATTACAAAAGCAATTAACCTCACGTTCAGAAGTGAAAGTTTCAGTCATGCTGATAAACCATCCTGAAACATTGAGAAAAGCCCCTATCAATTAGATCTGACTAGTAGCTAAACAGAACTGGCTGAATCCTGTTCTACTGAGACAAGGTAACATTGTACAAATCTTACTCCATAACTCAGAATGCTAAGTGTGTGCTGGTGCATGAGAAAACTGCGAGCTATTGTTAAAATCAAAATCTTGCTTTCTCGGCAGAAAACAACCCACTAACACACTCAGTGGTCACATGGATTATGTTTAGAGTTGGTAAAACATGTGACCGTGCAGTTTAAACAGAAGTTAGCAGAAGAGCTAAAATGCCACAGTTTTAAACATGATGGGAAAAGTTGTTCATCCTCACTGCTGGAGTCTCTGGTAGAACAGAAGGTATCAGCATACATGCTGAACATCTATAGATTGTTTATAGGTGTTCTGCTTATTCATCATCAACATGGCATTTTAGCTTTATTCTAACACCTCTAATATAAGACAGAACTGAGAGGTTTTTTTTTTCTTACTGCAGTCAAGAAAAAAAATTGTCACATGAAAAATGGGCTGACATCTATTTTTTGACCAAACATGTGTTTTAAATTGTCAAAAGAAATGATGGAATCAGCATTAATTAGCAGAGGACAAAAGCTTCATCAAAGCAAAATCCCCAAATCATTAGGAGTACAGAGACACTCCAACAATTACATCCCTGCTTAACAGGCTTGATCAATGGCAGGCCACATTAAATTCTCATAGGCCAAATAATTACTTGCACATGTATAATTTAGAAATACTTACTGTCACTTCTCCCATCAAAGTCTGCTTTGCATTAGTGCAAGATATATTATGAGGTGGGTGAATATAGAATAGGAAAACATGAGAAGAAGAGGGGAACATGAGGTGGCTGTAGTTGTGGAGGGGAAAAGCAAATTTGAAGGTTAGGATGATGAGAATGCACTGCCTCATGTCTGTACCATTGGGAAACTTGAGATGTGAGCAGATAGGATTGTGTGCTAGAATTTCCCGCAAAGAGCCCCCTTCAAAGCAAAGCATTGAGGGAGGTGGGGAGGAGGGAGGTCAGAAGGGTGGAGGTATTATTGTGTTAAGACATCAGATCCTGGGCAGCATCATCTTTATATCAGTTGCATAACACTTGCGGTGCCGGGGCAGAAAGCTAGATTAAATAATGAAATAAAAAATGAGAGATATTAATCATAAAGGACGATAAAAGATGGATTAATGTGATAAAGGCTGAGAATTATTGCTTACGAACAGCAAAGAGGCATGAATTAGATTAAAGAAAATGAAAGAAAACGTGTACAATTGTTGGCATTAGAAGAGTGTTTTCAAACCACTCATCCTTCCAGACTTCTGGTGCTCCAAGGAATCACAGGCCAGGATGAATTATTCATGTCTGGCGAGTGGATCTCCTCTGAGACTGACGCCCGCTTCCTTCAAATGTTAGAGCACCACTTGACGGTAAATGTTCCTTGGGACAAACAAGAGGTCCTTAAAAAAAGACCAGGTCACTTAAGATATGCTATAACAACCCCTCTCCCCATCTCGACCTTGATCAATCAGTAGCTGGAGCCAGATGTTGCTCAATACCACACTGAGAAAGGAAGGGTAATAAGAAGTAATCTCCAGGGGAAATTATATGCATGTGCCTGCATGTAAAAACAGAATGCATGGGCATGCAAACACATTGTTGTGGGGTGAATACATTAGGGAAAAGAGGTAGGGGGCCCAGTTTGAGATTTTCATGTTGTTTGGGAAGAATTAATGTGTTTTTGAGCATGTATATATTGTTTGTTTTTTGTGTGTGCAAAACTTGAACTCTCATTTCATCAGAATCTCGTTCAGCCAGTCCAGTATGTGTAATGCTTTTTCTTTCATTTGGAAGTCTAATGCTGCCATCTTCTGGTGCTCAAACAAAACAACACACAGGCCAGACAAAGATGATACAGATGATTTTCATGTGAATGTAACTGATATTATACAGAAGACTCTGGGGGCTGCACACTGGAACTGATACAAGTAAAGACAACCATCCATCCATCCATCCATCCATCCATCCATCCATCCATCCATCCATCCATCCATCCATCCATCCATCCATCCATCCATCCATCCATCCATCCATCCATCCATCCATCCATCCATCCTTTCAAGCCTCCCTTGCAGCGAGAAGGTCCTGGGTTTGAATCCTGGTTGGGACCTTTCTGCATGGAGTTTGCATGTTCCCCCTGTGCATGCATGGGTTTTCTCCAGGGGCTCCGGTTTCCTCCCATGCTCCAAAACGTGAAAAAAATTGAGAAAACATGAGGAAAACGTGAGTCGATTGGCAACTCTAAATTGTCCCTATGTCCTTACATTTGTCTATACATGGCCCTGTCATGGACTGGCGACCTGTCCAGGGTGTCTCCTGCCTCTCGCCCAAAGACCACTGGAGATAAACACCAGCTCCCTGCGACACTGAACTGGAAGAACCAAGTTCAGAAAATGGATGGATGAGGGGATGGATGAATAGAGGATTTCTGTGATCTGGTGCTCATCTTTAGAGGTCATTTGGAGAGGTAGTGTACAACCTGGAAATAACCAGTACAACTCACAGGGAACCTCACAAGGAGATAAACATCCATGCATGCATACACTCTACAGGTTGGGCCAATTAGTGTCCACACTCAATATTTGCACTGAATTTACAGTGTTTGTTTAATATTTTAACATTTTTTTGTCAGACCACATGAGTAGATTGTTTTTATATGAAGACAGATAGATTCATTTGACAACATTTGACAGTACTTGATAGGTAAACAACTAGAATATATATTTCAGTTGCTATAATTAGCATTAGAAACTTTAGCATAACTTTTAAACTTATGGTGTAAACATATATCATGCAATTGTGTTTTGGAAAACAAAGTTTGGTAACTTCAGTTTGGTTAATTATTGTATAGTTGTAATGTAACTTAAAAAAATCAGATCAAACTTGGTCTGAACTGGTTTTGATGTCAAAGTGTGTTAAAATACACATACATACATCTGTGATAGTGACTGTGTAATACAAGGATGCCTTTGCGTGTGTCTGTCATCAGCCTCCCACCCCCCATCCTGCAGCCTCTGGTATCATCTGTTAGTAGACTGATCCTCACTGGTAACATAACCCTGGAGGAAAATGAAATCCAGTGCAAGACTATCAGCTCTGCAGTACCTGCTTTTAGTCCGGGCTTCTGACCCAACACTACTGCTGACTCAGTCCACAGCTTGTCCTCTTTTTTTTATGGGTGGGGGATGATGGGGGGTGGGAGTGTGCTAATCTAAAACTAGCCAAGTTCTCTTTTACAACTGAAGGGCCTGCTGCAGATGCTGAGACAGCAAACATACACACTAACATGTAAACACAAGAAGACTTGCTTCTCTGGAGGTGGAGACAAAAGCTGTTGTAGGTAATAACTCAGGATCAAACAAGCTACATTTGCAAAAGAGCAATTAATTAATTATTAGCATTTTTCTAATCTAAACCAACTTTTAAACTCAGAAAATTACCTTCAAGATTATTGTTAGCCATTGCACAAGTGTAGACATATGTTGTGCAGATGTTTTTGGCACCTAGAGAGTAATGTAGCTAAAGGGGCTTTGTGGTTATTCCAGCATCAAATCAGAATTTTAGCTTAGCCAGATTTGGTAAATGGTCAAGCTTCTGTGACATGTCAGCTTTAGTTGTGCTTTATGGTTCATACTTATGAACACATATCTGCATGCAAACAAACTAAATATATGTGTTGACTAAAATAAACAATATATTAGCCAAAAGTGAGCAAGCATGGCTGCTGGGTGAATGAAGCTCTGCTACAGATAACACCGGCCACATAAAAGCCTCTTTATCCCTAAATATCTTAATGTCCATAAAAAATGCAACTCACAAATATTCATTGTACCGTACTTTTAAGCAAGAATCTTGTGCTGTTTGAGGGCATGAATTAACCCCCGTCTCGGCTTGGGAATCTTTTCCAAAGGTCACATTCTAGCCGTTATATAGCAGTTACTGCTGTAAACATGCAAGCAAATCACCATAATTAGAGGTAAATGCAAAGACATAATGGGGAAAACAAGCGTACATGGGAGGCCATGCATGACAAATTACAGCATTAGCAATTTGATACAAATTAAATCAGGAGAGCCCAGCAAGATTGTGTGATTTATAACAGTGGGGGCTAAACAACGAGGTGATGGAGAGGTGAACAGAGTCTGTGAATTGTTGAGCAATACATCTACATAACTCACATGTGCTAAGCTGAGGATGTATTTAGCTCACTGAAAATGATGTTGTAATATTATTATTGAAGCTGCTGTGCAACCACATCCCTAACAATGGCACAGCCTCTGCTGCTGAATATAGCCTATTAAAAGCTTCACTGCAGCAGATGATAAAGGCTGAGCAAAAAGAGAGATGAAACCTGCATTGTCTTGCTGCAGTGGCTGAGCAGTTTTACTGTATGATTGATCTAACTGATCACCTAATTTCCTTTCTCGTACACTATAGCAGCCCAAACAATCCTAGTCCATCCGTTTGAGAAAGTGATTTTAAGCTGCCAAACACAATACAGGAAATGGCTCAATAGACATTCTTGTATCTGCTCATGAAAGGTCTGATTACTCGCTGTGAGATGAGACAGAAGAACCACTGTGGTTGACCAGTAAAGGAAGTATTATTATAAGAATGGGGTTTTGTTAAGTGTAACTATGCAACAGAAAAAAACTGCTGAAACACAGCATAGCACAGCTTTAGAGAATGCCAAGAAAAACAGCTTGAAAACTATGAACTTAGTTTAAAAATATACAGAGTGAGGCATAATTTTGAAATTTTTTTCCCCCATGTCCTGGTAGGTAATAAGGCAGTCAGAATTGTTGTCAGGATGCATAAAATTGCCTGACAAACTGAGCATGCTGCAAACACTGCAATGTTTTGCCTGTTATTTATATATTTTTTTGTCATTTTATTTTTGTCTGTTACAACTGTAATGAATCAGTGAACACAGGGTAAGGAAATAAAAGAAAAAAAGATGGAAGAAGGTGGGAGAGAGATAAAACACTAGAGATCTGCTTCAACACCTGCTGAGAGACAAAAGCAAGAGCAGAGACACCACAACATTAAGCAAACATCTACATTTAAATACCGATAATGTCACTGCTTAACACACAACACTGTTAGTGGCAGATGCAGCCCAAGTTAGTGTGTGTCTGTGAACACCTGTGTAAAAACCTTTGTGCATGGAAGCAGGTGTGACTTTAAAGTTTCTCCATGAAATTGACTTTTCACAAAGCCTCGCCCCCTTGGTTACTGATGCTACGTCAGACAAACAAATGGTCAAACATGACCAGCGCAACAGATATCCATTGTAATAATAACTTTGGTCCAATTTGTGTTCTTGCCTCTAGTTAGTAGATCTAGATAACACGGTAAGTAGTTAGCTGTTAGTCTTACCTTTGAACAGACGTATTTATGCTTCGGAATGTCCAACACAGTTAACTGGGAGTGGGGCCGTCCACACTGTTTTATCCATCGTAGGCACCGTTCACGTTGTGTTTTTGGCTTTGGGAATGGAAGGAACACAACTCTTCCAGACAATGTATCGGGATATCTAGTATCCGATTTACAAATAATATGGGCGCACTGCTTCACCTTCTTGTTTGGAATCAATGTTTGTCGGACCTACTCACATAGTAATGTTCGCTATTACCCCAGCGTAATCCTCTTATAAGGAGGGATCACCTGGGTAGATGGTATAACGCTCCCCACAAACCCAATATGCCCCAGTCCCATTGATGCACTGGAGGTTCCCGGCCCAGGGCCAAACACAGGGAAATGCACTGATCCACAGCCCTAGTGGCGTACCAGCTAGGATGCAGTCTCCCCAGCCCAACTAGAATCTCTTCCCAGTGAGACCTGCCTCCTGGAGGTGACCAGGAGACGTCTTAATTAGATGCCTGAACCACATCAGCTGAGTACTTTCAGTGTGGAGGAGCGGCAGTTGTATTTCCAGTTGAGATCCTTGGTGTTGAGGAGCTGAACCCCCCTCCGCCCCCTCCGCCCAGTGCACACTAAAGGTCGTGGCTCAAAGACACCAACAGAACCACATACTCCTCAAACACTAGATGAAAATCTGAGTTTCCTAAACCAGGCGTCCTCCTCGCCATGACAGAGAGCCAATAGCAGTGACTCCAAACAAGCAGTCAGTCTGGCCCCCAAACAGCCAGCCACCTCCCCTCTGGGTAGGACATAGGAAACAGGGGTATTGGAATACCCGCCCATTCCACCTCTCACTCAACATTGGAAATATGCTGGGTGTATGTGAAGGTATGTAAGTGTATGAGCTATCAGAGTGAGGATGAGTGTAGGGCAAGAGTGTCCAGATCAGGGTCTCAAGGGCCACTATCCTGCATGTTTTACATGTTTCCCTGCTTCTGAACAGGTCATTAACAGGCTTCTGCAGGACTTGCTGACAAGCTGAGGATTCAGGTGTGTTGAAGAAGGGAAACATCTGAAACATGCAGGATAGTGGCCCCCGAGACCTGGAGTTTGACACCCCGTAGTAGAAGGAAAATTTAATTGAGGGGACAGATGTGACCTGAGCACCCCTCTTAAAATGTAAAACCCAATTCAATTTTCAATTTAGCTTAATTAAATACATCTTAATCAGTCAGCTTTGTGAACAATGTGCCTCCCCAAAAATCCACTGCACACATAGACTAAAAATATCCTGTGTGGAAATCAGCAGAGGGAGCAACTGAGAACAAAGTCATATTTCTTTAGGAGCTTGAGTTCAGTCTTCCTCTCTAAAGCCATTACAGGGATTTTTTCTTTTTTTTTTTAAATGATTTGGCCTCACTTTGCACTGATATATGGAGAGCAAGTTTTCTGCATGCTTAAATTTATCCCATGAGCATGAGGAAACACAAGCTGCTTCTACTTTGAACTTTTAAAGTCTATTTTCATAGTGAAACTCTCTCAAATGGAACAAGTGAACCAAGTCAGGTGCAGATTAGTTTAGCCCTCTATACCTGTCATTTATTTAGTGATTGTTAACCTGAGGTCTGAGGAGAGCTGCAGGATTGTTTGGTGACGGTGCAGAAACATGTTAAAATGAAGTTGAAATACATTTGACTAATTCTTTAGTTTTTAGAATAAGTGTTACAAATGAAACACTTTTAGAATATTTGTTTCATGTTTGTCCCTCAATGATTAACAAAACTTGTTCACCAGGGTTTATGAATTTATCTGGCTGTCTGTTAGCAAGATGACTCAAAAAGTTATTGTTGAATTTTGATTACGTTTTCAAAAAAGGTCAGAAATAGCCCAAGGAAGAAGTGAGTAGATTTTGGGGATGATCAGGATCACCGTCTGGATCCAGGAATTTTTAAAGGATTCTTCATATTTGTGAAATAGAGCTGTTTCTAACAAATCTGCATGTAACTTCACAATAAATGGTCCAGGTGCTCAGTAAAAAAAAACAAAAAAACAGGGTGAGTTTCCAATAGGTTCTACGTGATACCAAGGACTGATCTGGATCGAGGACTGCTGTAGATTGTTACAAAATTCCACATACTCTGGTCTAGAAAAGAAAAAAATAGGGAGCCTTTGGATTTTTTATCACTGCAAATTAAAGACTTGCAATAAACACCAAAAGGTAGTCGAGACTCTGTGGAATCAGAAGTGTGTAACAGGTTTGATGTACCTTCAAAAGCTCTGGAGCTTGATCATGTATATGAATGTTAGATCCAATGCCAACCAGACTCTTTAAAAGGGGTTTTACCATTGATAATCACTGCAATGTTCTGCTTGTTATTTACCATTGATGGATATTTGACATGATCAGTGTATCTTTAATTAATGAATTTGTATTGAAGGCTTTTTAGGTTGCTGTAATTAAACCTTTACTTAAGAAACCTGATCTTGGTCCAGGATCTCCAAGCAGTTATTGGCTTATATCCAATCTACCCTTTATTTAAAAAATCTAGAGAATACAGTTACAAAACAATTGTGGGATCATCTATGCAGTAATAATCTTTTTGAGGAGTTTCAGTCAGGATTTAGAGCTCAACATAATACCAAAACAGCACTGGTGAACGTTTTTAATGATATTCTCATGGCCTCAGACAGTGGACTTGTGTCTTTACTTGTCCTGCTGGATCTCAGTGCTGCATTTGATACTATAGATAATAATATCCTAGTGAAGAGGCTTGAATATGATATTTCGATTCAGTAAATTGCACTAAACTGGTTTAAATCATATTTATCTGACAAATTCCAGTTTATTTGTGTAAATAACGAATCATTTTCAAGAGTCAGTCATTGGGTTCCTCAGTGTTCCGTGCTTGGACCAGTTCTCTTTGCCATTTACATACTGCAAGGAAAAATGATTAGACAATGTGATATAAATGTCCATTATTATTATTTTCTTTTTTTGCCAAATATGACATTGTGGCATTAATTAGTACTATTACTGCAGATCTTATCTATCCAGATGACATTGCTTCAGATGTTTTATGGTTTATTCAAAAGCAATTTTGCAAATTAAAGTCATGGTGTTCATCCTGCAACTTTCCAGTCAAGCTATTCTTCTTAAGTTTTCTAATTATAGTGTCAAGAGTGTTAACGCTTGACCAGATAAGTGAAACCAGTGAGATGCTCTATGGTTTTGTGACATTTTTTTCAACAGTGTACAGCCTGACCTTGGGCAGAATTTGTGGAGATGTCCACTTGTGGGAAGATTGTCAACAGTCATTCTTTCTAAAATGATTAGCTTATCCCAGATTGATGTGCGACAATGTTTGTTGTTCTAAGGTAATAGTTAAAAGATTTTATCCTTGAGACACACCTGAGACCATCATGTACTTTGGATTAATGGCTTCTGCTGCTACCTTCCCTCTTTAAATTATTGCGATTTGAGACTGTTTTTTATTATAAAATAATTGCTATCTTGGTGTCAGTCTTTGTTGTTTTATTTTATTATTTTTCTCTGATCAGTTATTTTAGTATTTCTGGTATTTTTTTCTTCCCAGCATAACACCATCTTTTCATTTTTATAGATGAGTTTTGCTTTGTTTCACTTAATCATCACTTATTTCCTACATCGCTCATTGTGTTTTTTACTTAAGATTTTCATCTCACTGTAATCCTGGAATCCTTGTGTTTTCTTAGTGTGTTTGGATTTTATTTTATTCATGTTTTGATAATTTAATGACTTATTCCTTTTTGATGACTTCTTCCTTGTGTCAGTGGTCATTGTCTCAGCTTGTCACCTGTCAGTCATCTGTTTATCAGTTCGACTGCCTTCCTCCAGCTGTAATCACTTACCTCCTCACCCTCCCTCAGTGAATATGGTTCTGGTTTTAAGTCACTCCCCATCAGGTCTTCTGTTGTGTTTTCCTGGATTTCTCAGAACTCGGTAAGTGGTTTTACTGCCACGTCAGCATTTTTATTCTTTTTAAAGCCTGAGGTTTTTATTTTTGCACTTCCATTTCCCTTGTTTTCGCCTGCATTTTAGGTCCATTTCTCTTCCTCCATAATGGATTTAGTTTTCCATTTAGACTTTGTTTTTGTTCATTAAATAATCAAAGAATGTTTTGTGTTTTTATTCACTTGAAGTTGTATTTGCATAATTACCTTTGCCAAGGAGTTATTGATTTTATCGGGGTCTGTCTGTCTGTCTGTCTGTCTGTCTGTCTGTCTGTCTGTCTGTCTGTCTGATAGCAGGATAACTCAAAAACTAATGGATGGATTTTGATGAAAGTTTCAGGAAAGGCTGGAAATGACCCAAGGAAGAATTGATTAGATGTTGGGGGTGATCCGGATTACCCCCTGGATCCAGGAATTTTTTTACCGATGCGGACATAGTACTTTCTACAATATGTCCACTTGGCGGAGGTCTGCGCTCTCTGAGTGCTTTTCTAGTTTCAGAATGGAATGGTTTAGACCACAAGTACTATGCAAAAGTTTTAGTCCGTGGAAAAAATCTAAACGAAATCAATATTTGCGTGATCAGCTGTTTACATTAAAACAGCATCAATTCTTCAACATGCACCCAGTTTGTGAAGGAACTACTTGGAGACATATCTGCAAATCTTCTTGTCCTTCTGTCTCTTCATGTTCTCCCCAATATACTGTAATCAATGATGTTGAGTTCAGGGCTGCATGAAGGACAAATCTTTGTGATTGTTTAACTCTACAGCTTTTCAGTTAACTGTCTACATCCTGCTAAAACAGAACTACAGATATATTTACATGTTTGTCTCAGAACAGCTGAACCCCAGACAATTACTGACTTTGTGCAGGAGTAACCAACACTGTTTTCACTGAAACTGATGTTCACAGCACATTTGATTCACATTGTGCAAATGGATAAAAATATACAATTACAATTTATTTGTAAAAATTCTTTACAAGTAATTTTGTCATACCTGCCTAAAACTTTTGCACAGTATATATTTTTATAATCTGTTACATAAAACGGGGGTAGATTTTCTTTTCCTCATGACTTTACATGTGGAGGTTTAGTAACAATGGGGTGGAAGCATGTAGTGACGCATTTAGAAATGAGCTGATTGCAGCATTTTGGCTCTTCAGCTTCACCTGAAGGGATCGACTTACAGAGAGGCCAGCAAATATCAATAACGTTGATTTAGCTGTGCACTGCTTAAGAATAAAGAGCTTATGTATGAAAACTCTTGAAATACACTTAAGCTTGAAGTGTAAAATGCTGTCGCTTCAAACAAATCCCTTACTAAATCTCTAAAACATGTTTCATTGGCTGCATGTGGGAAGCCTGGCCCTGGCTGTGTGTGTGTGTGTGTGTGGGGGGGGGGGGGGGGGGGGGGGGGGATATTAAATTTCATTAGTGCAGTGCTTATATTCTGCAGTTGAAGGAGTTTGATATATGTTTATGGCTCCCCTCACAACTCCTTTGTGTACTGACATTGTCACAGATTTCACTGCTTTATAGGATCTCTGAGACACAAGCTGTAAACTGTCATTTTAAAAGCTGGAGTTTCAGTTAGGTGGTCACAAGTTTATCCAAAAATGTATGCATGGCAAGTGTTGAGATACTGTGTGATGGGAAAGAAGGAGGAAGGAGAAAGAAAGGCGTTTATAAAAACCTGGAACTTGTACTTCTCATGTTCAAAGTCAGTGAAATCCAGATTTGTTCGTCATTGAAATAACCGAAGATTTAAAATCTCATCTTTTTTTTTTAATTAAAAAACACACTGCCTCATTAGGTTATTAATATTTATTACCCATCCTGGAAATCTCTTCGTTTGGCATTGTATTACCATGTTGAACTGTTATGGTTGTTTTTCAGGATCACACACACATTTGTCAGTTCTGTGGTCACAGAAAGCGCATGTGAAAAGGTACACGTGCACAAAAATAACATTATTTCACTGCCACAGGCTTATGCACAGATTTTCTCTGATCTGCCTTCATAAAAACCTGTTTCTTTTCAGATGTTTGTTTACTGACTAGTACTCACATTGTGCCTCTACGCAGTGAGAATTTACATGGGAGCAAAGCAAAATACTAAAGGCAGAGTGACAATGTGACCTCAAGGTGTTTTCTATAAAGTAATAAACCTACGCTTCTCATTATCAGAGGCTGAATCACATCATTTTGACTGTAAAGCCTTTAAAATCCAGTCATACAGGCCAAGATATCAGAAACCACGGTAACAGTGACACCTTGGAGATGCATGTTTCCTGCAAAATGCAACATTTGGCTGTGCAAATGAATGTATGCAAATATAACTGAATTCTAGAGGGTTCATGCATGATTCATAAGCCTCACTTGGTACCTTCCACAAAAAAAATGTGTTGTCTTTCAAGAAAACTGTTTTCTCTCTTAATGTTATATAAAAGTCACCAGGAACTGACAGAACACTGTCTTCTCATTTAATTAGCTTAAATAAAAATAAAGTTCTTTTTCATAAAAATGATTTTGCTCAGTGACCTGTCTGGTGATGAGGGCTTTAACTCTGTTAGACTTGATTTACCTCGTATGTGTTAATCTGCAAACGTTTGATCAACAAATTACTGTGACGAAATGTAAGTGTTTAAAAGAGTGATAGCCCACATTAGGAAGGTAATTGCCTGTTTGAATTTATAGCAGCTTAAGGTTTTGTAAGTAGGTCAACTCTTTCATGTGTGATTAGTTATGCTTAAACCCATCCTTAAGTAGTGATGGGAAGAAAAAGAAATCAGGCTGATAAAGAAAGGCTGATTAAGCTTTAAATAGTTGTAGACACTTTGTGATTTTCCAGGATCCTTTCCAGTTATCTGATTCTAAATATATTTTAAAGCGTTTGTAAGTTAAAGAAAGTAAGATTTAGAGGCTTCCATTACAAAAAAATCACCTGGAGATGAAGGAAAATGATGAAGAAAAAAAAATGAAGTCAAGTTGGTTACAAAAATCCAACCAGTGTGTGGCTTTGGCTCATATTCATGAGGCCAGGCTTACTGGCTTACCTCAGCACTGCACCAGAGAGGAACTGTCACTGGATATTACTGTGTGAACCACTGAGCTGATTCTCCTACTTCGCAGCACATAGGGACAGCTGTACAGCCCTGCTTACTCCCACTCACTTGCCCTAGGGACAGACACGTCCCTCTTCCTCCTGAAACGTGTCCCTGTGCCACTTCACTGTTTAAATGGATTACACTGATAATAAAAAAAGAGAATGTAAAGATTTGATCCAGTGTTGGTCACAGAAAGCTCACACTCTCTCAGTTCATGATAATGTTATTAAATCATTTGTGAACAACTCAGTGACACTTTATGCTCTTTCATTATTGGTCACTTTGCTCTGAGAGGTTTTTGTTCTTTTGTTTGCAGGGATTTTTACTCTTTGTGAAAAATAATGCAAATACATAGACATTAGCAGGATGCATTAATCCTTCTTTAAGCATATTATTGAATATGCGGAGCAGCAGCTTAAGTCAATGTTTCCACTGTTTCCTCATCGATGGACAAGTGCGCAGAGGAATGGCTGGGACTGGATCTAGTTTTCAGACTGATGGAACCATACAGTTTGGCTGAACGTTTGGAGTAAGCAACGAGCTTTCTCCTGTACATCTCCCCTTTCCACATGGAGATCATGAGCAGCGTGGAGAGCACCACGCCACCCAGCGTGAGCAAACAGAGTCCGGCGATCACGCAGCGATCCAAGTGGGCACCTATCCGGGCACTCTCCGTCTCCAGCCTCTCCATCTCCCTCGCCGAAACGCTGTCACGGTCCACCACCACATCCCGGGGCACAGCGTAGGAGATAATTACCAAAGAGATCCCAGTTACCAGGAACGTGACTGCACTTATAAATCCGTAGTCCACAGAACTCCCGGAGCTCTCGCCGAATGAGAGATCATCCTCGGACATGAAGGAATGCTCCGGTAACGTCTCGGAGCAAGGCTCGCCATTGCGCACGGGCCTAAGAGTACTTTTGTAACTATTATCCGAGCTAGCCAATCGTAAGTTAACATTCTCATCGATAAAGGTGAAAGATGTCTCTAACTCCTCATCGCAGCACACTCGGATTTTCTCCTCGCCGAGTCTCCCGTCTGCGGCCGCCCGGCGCGGCGCTGTCCTTGGTGCTGAAAGACACCGACCATGACTGCCGCGGACCGGAATGCTGCCGCCCTCCCCAGGAGGAGCTTCTCCTGTTGATCCACCTAACTTACGGGCAGGCAGCGCTGTGGACATGCGGTCAAGAACATCGGGGATGTCTGGCTCTTTGCCCCCCTCATCGACATGAAGCTTCTCTGGAGAAGCCATTGGCGTTTCGTCACCCGAGGGTTCACTCTGAGGCGTCCTCCCACGACGTATTCACGCCACAGCATCCCTAATAAGAAAACAAACACCAGCCCGAAGTTAAACGGTGCATCCTAATCAGATTAGGAGAGTATCGGCTCTTTTTATGTGAGAGAAAGAAGGACAAAAACTTGTGCGCATACTGAAAAGTCGTGCTACACGTTTGTTGCAATGCCAAATTCAAGACTTATTTAACAGGATACTTTGAAAGGAACCTCTCAAAGTCGCGTATGGAGGTCAGTAATTAGCTAAATACGCTATATCCAATTAGGAAACATTTCACGTTTAAACCAGTGTAAAGCTACAGGCTATGTTCCCACACAATGTCTAATGAATTGACACATTTTTAAAATGGGATTAAAGTCATCAATTCATTGCAAACACAGATATCAATCTCTTGCCTGAGATTCATTCCATTCGTTATGGAGGAATAAATATGTGGCGAAATGCTCCTGCACACTTTACTTGAATTCAGCAGTGGATGGAGCTTAAGCTCCTCTGCAGAAGGGTGGATCAGTCATGTACAATCCGCTTTCATTTATTTCTTTCCTAATCCCTGACAAAATACCTCCACACACCGCACAAACGAAAACAAACAAACTCACCGCGCTATACTTTAAGCATCCCGTCCGGCTCTCTTTTCTCCGGTAACACGAGGGCGAATGAAACCACACAACATGAAGGGAGATAAGAAAAGACGAAAAAACCTTATCAGAGCTGTGAATGTATCCAGTCCCCTGCACGATGCGGTGGCAGACGGGAGCTTCCCCTTAGTCCCTCCCACACACTGAGCCTATGAAGCGCTGAAAGGAGCGCCTCCATCTGTGAGCCGATTGAAATCACTGCTTGTCACTCACCACCAGAGGGATGGAGATTTGAGGGTTTGAGCCGAGGGGAGTCCCGGAGCTAGACTTTTAATTTTTTTTTTATTCATAGTAGAAGAATATGTTAGTGGGTTAAATAAAATATCAAGAAGAAAATGTATATTTTAGAGGAATTTACATGAGCTCAGTTGTTGCAAAGCATCACATTGTCATATCTGAATACTACACACTACATAGAAAAACTATATTTTGAGTATAAAAATTGACTTTAGTTTAATATAACCAGTCAACACAATAACTCCCTTAATACTCGTGGCAGCAAGCAGTACTGTTTATATACAGAAATGCATGAACTTTTCACTTCTACATATTATCAGTTCATTTAGTTCGTGAGTCAAGAAAAGAAGTCCAGCTGTGTGACACAAATGACTTTATTAAACTTCATATATCATACACCATCTGTTCTTTTGTCTCTTTGAAGATTACTGGTCACTGTGCTAATCCTAATCCAGTTTTAATCCAATAGGTCATCTGATCTATGAACAGAGTTTATTTATTTATTAATTCATTTATTGAGTATCATGTATTTTAGCCTGTCAAATTAATTCCTTGTGATTTTTAAAAAATATAGGCTATGTGTAACAAGCAACCATCACTATAAACATTTATTTTCTCTCCAGAAACTAACAGTACATCCTGCTACTGGCCATGAAACCATTTGAAGTCTTAATCCCACTTCAGATTGCAGGCTTTTTGTTTGCTGACTGTTCCACCTCTTTTGGCATGAGCAGACACCAGCTATAAATATAGTTGCCATTTTTCCTGGAGTCCTAGTGGCTGGATGAATGGCTTTGGCTCACATCCCACATGACTCCATTTAACAGATGAGTAAAGACAGAGGTGGGGGATTGGGGGGGCAGAGGCAAGATTTACCTCACCATTTCTGTTCCCAAAATGAGTTTTCAGGGAAACAGGGTTGAGATACTCCTGTGCTACTGACTGATTGTAACGATTTATGGTCCGTTTGCTCAGACTGTAGTCAAGTCTCACATGGATAAAAACGGAGAGAGGAAGCTGAAATCTGACCGTGCACTCATCTCTGAGGTAACAGCAGCAAACTATCAGATGCTATCTATCTGCAACAGTGTACCACTTTTTTCCTGCTGGCAAGGACACCGAGGCCTGGAAGAGGAGGGGCAGCCAGGGGAGTAAGCATGTATAAAAGCTACGTATACATATACAGTGTCTCCTGCCACAGGCATACAGTGGGGCAAAAAAGTATTTAGTCAGCCACCAATTGTGTAAGTTCTCCCACTTAAAAAGATCAGAGAGGCCTGTAATTTTCATCATAGGTATACCTCAACTATGAGAGACAAAATGAGGAAAAAAAATCCAGAAAATCACATTGTCTGATTTTTAAAGAATTTATTTGCAAATTATGGTGGAAAATAAGTATTTGGTCACCTACAAACAAGTAAGATTTCTGGCTTTCACAGACCTGTAACTTCTTTAAGAGGCTCCTCGGTCCTCCACTCGTTACCTGTATTAATGGCACCTGTGTGAACTCGTTATCAGTATAAAAGACACCTGTCCACAACCTCAAACAGTCACGCTCCAAACTCCACTATGGCCAAGACCAAAGAGCTGTCAAAGGACACCAGAAACAAAATTGTAGACCTTCACCAGGCTGGGAAGACTGAATCTGCAATAGGTAAGCAGCTTGGTGTGAAGAAATCAACTGTGGGAGCAATTATTAGAAAATGGAAGACATACAAGACCACTGATAATCTCCCTCGATCTGGGGCTCCACGCAAGATCTCACCCCGTGGGGTCAAAATGATCACAAGAACGGTGAGCAAAAATCCCAGAACCACACGGAGGGACCTAGTGAATGACCTGCAGAGAGCTGGGACCAAAGTAACAAAGGCTACCATCAGTAACACACTACGCCGCCAGGGACTCAAATCTTGCAGTGCCAGACGTGTCCCCCTGCTGAAGCCATGACACGTCCAGGCCCATCTGCGGTTTGCTAGAGAGCATTTGGATGATCCAGAAGAGGATTGGGAGAACATCATATGGTCAGATGAAACCAAAATAGAACTTTTTGGTAGAAACTCAACTTGTCGTGTTTGGAGGGGAAAGAATGCTGAGTTGGATCCAAAAGAACACCATACCTACTGTAAAGCATGGGGGTGGAAACATCATGCTTTGGGGCTGTTTTTCTGCAAGGGGACCAGGAC
>SSNP01000013.1:2134145-2185669 GCA_006937955.1 Pachypanchax playfairii | reverse complement strand
TGACCAAATACTTATTTTCCACCATAATTTGCAAATAAATTCTTTAAAAATCAGACAATGTGATTTTCTGGATTTTTTTCCCTCATTTTGTCTCTCATAGTTGAGGTATACCTATGATGAAAATTACAGGCCTCTCTGATCTTTTTAAGTGGGAGAACTTACACAATTGGTGGCTGACTAAATACTTTTTTGCCCCACTGTACATCCTCATACAGAATAAAAGAACTATGAAACATGAACATACAACTGCCATTTCTTTAGCTTGCTGCAGCACAGGGGATGAAGACAGGAAGTGGACGGTCCCCCAATTACAGCATCAGGAGGCAAAAGAAGATTGAGACTGTATTTGTGGGAAAGTGAGCTCTGAAAGGAATGAACCCTTTTTGATAAAAATTACAATATTTTACTGAGCTTTTCCAAATATTTCACAATGTCCTTTTAAAAATATACAACAAAAATTTTAAAACATGCATACATGTGGGCATATTTAGATGTATCGTCAGGAAATATGGAGTCAAATCCAGAAGAAATATCCTGTTGTCCAATCACTGCTTGTCCAATAGGTGGGTTTCAGGCACGTGACCTGGATGACATGCGCAGTACAGATGGAGGGCAGGAAGTAAATATGTGGCGCTTGTCAATGGAGGTTTCTATACCTGTCAGTACCTATTGTGCGGATTTAGACCTGGGAGCAAAAGGGAGGTATACGCAGCTGATCACAGAATATGTTGGACGGGACCCATACCTCATGAAGATGAGTGAATTTTCGTCTGAACCGAAGAATTTGCCAACAATCGAGGCAGTTGACATCACTAATTATCTGGTCCTGCAGACGTCATACTACACAAAACATCAAATGAAAGCCTACAAAAGTTTGGAGTCCTACAACTTTTTTGTGAGTGGATGGGTCCACAATCTTGGAGTAAAACGTCTCCGGGACGATTTTCGTTTGGTCTTCGTAAGGGTAAGTGTTTTATTTATTTATTTTTAGTGTAAAGATGTTAGTAGCTAGCACTAACGACTACAACGTCAAACATGCAACACATCTTTACAACGTCGTTAGCTTAACGGTCATTCATTATTCTATACTATATAAACACAACCAAAAACACGTTGATCAGTAAAATAACATATGACCTACCTCTGACGAAGTGGCGGTCGCAAACGCGGGCGTTAGGGGACTCCGCTCCTCCTGACCGAAGGCGGAGATTTAAAATCCACTTTTTCCGGCGTTGTTCTGTCAGTTTTCTGCATTTTTCACCTTTGTGGACGACAACTTTCGGAACTCTAAAAAAACGAGCATCCTTCTCTCTGTTACCTCGATTGGAACAACCATAAACTGCACAAAATAGAGGCATTTTCCCAGGCTATTTGAACAGGTCACTTCACTTCCGGCCCTCCGTCTGCACAACGCTGGTGTCTTAACAACGTGACGTAGGGTGCAACCAACCTATTACAGATGGCAAATTGATTCCAGATACTGATAATATGGTTTCATGATCAAGGAATCAATAGTGTTTATAAAACAAATAGCTCTTAGTTTTAGGTCTAAATCAATTTAAATTCAATTCAGTTTTCAGTTTGGTTGCATTTATATAACAGTTCAAAACAAAACTAATTTCAAATCACTATACATAAACAATAAGTTTGATTAACATTAACAGCCCAGATTCAATTAGTTGTATAATCCATTAATTTCAATCAGTTGTAAATAGTATTCAGATACAGTAAGTTACTGTTAATACCAAATAGAGAAGATTTTTATTATAACAAGATATTCCATAAGGCTGTAGCTTCAAAACCATAAGAAATAAAATGATACTACTCAATTCATGTTATGTGTCAAAATTCATTCACACAACTCTGAACACAAAAACATGTTATGTCAAAAAGGATTTATGCTTTTTTAACATTTTATACATGACTTTTATACATGATTACCATCTAGTGGTAGTGGGTATAGAAGCAATCTGTCACAATTCTGAAACTTTGGCACCTTAAGGGTCAAGTAAATGTTTACTTACTGCATTTTTAAAAAGCATTGGTAACAAAACATTTCATTTAAAGATATATTGACCATATGCTACACGCATGAGTTGAGTTGATTAAGTGGGAAAACCTCCTCAAACAGTCTGATTGCAATAGGATCTAAAGGATAGATCAAAAAGAAACCTTGTTCTTCGTTATTCAGGAGGAATAATACTTTTTACTTTGTGAAGACTTCTCTTGTATGAGAATTCTTCCAATTTAGTGGAACTCCAGTTTCCTTGAACTTTTTGGAAGTCCTTTTTAAAGAATGTTGCTCTGAATTAAACCATGGATCCAGCCACCACTGACTGATCACCTTCATTTTCAAATGAATGAAGTACGGCATTAAAACTGTAACATATCAGGAAGATAATCAATTTATGAAGCTTTAATATCTTTGTAGATGCTCTCTGTTAAATTACTTTGTGGGATTAAAGAAAATAATGGTGGAATAGCTTCTTTAAATTTAGTTACAACATTTTCTGATAAACATCTGCAGTGATGAAATTTTCTCCCTGAGGCAGTGAAGTGAAAGGCTATTAAAATATTATCAGATAAGACAGATTTGTGAAGAAATACTATTTGCTGCTGACTCTCTACACTGTAGGTCAGAACAGGATTAAGGGCATCCATCCATCCATCCATCCATCCATCCATCCATCCATCCATCCATCCATCCATCCATCCATCCATCCATCCATCCATCCATCCATCCATCCATCCATCCATCCATCCATCCTCTAAACTGGCTTATTCCTGTTCTCCTGTTCAGGTTTGCGTGGAGCTGCTGCTGATCTCCAGGGGTCTTGAGCGAGAGGCGGGGTTCCACCCTAGACAGGTCACCAGTCCATCACATAAAAAAAATGCTATATTTAGACTATCAATTTTAGTATTAATATAAATATGTATGTAAAACTGAAAATTCAAACAAAAACTCAGAATAAGATCCAGGTAGTCTATATACAACAGCAAACAATGTTTTTTTTTTCCTGATTTCCAAATTGGATGAGAAATAACTTAGGGTTTAGTACTCAAAATAATTATAGCTGCAAAATGGGTCAAGAGGTAATCAATAGACCTAAACTAAAAAAAAAAAACCTGCTACTCCTTACCCTGGACCTGTTCCTCCAAAAACATCAGAATTTAGATCAAAGGTCAAATCCATTCTTGCTTCTTTGCAATAAATTGTATACAGTTTGAATGTCTGTTTATCTCCCTTTAATGTTGCCACATTTGGGGGTGAAATACATTTGTGGGTTGAGCAGCAGAATTGAGTATGTGGGTTGGTCAAACACACAAAAACAACTTGCTGACTCTTCCCTCCCAAACAGCTTTTCTGTTATTGAATCTTGTTTTGTGTTTATTGGATTGAATTATTGAAGTGAGAAGAAACAAGACATGATGGTGATTTAACATTGTACTGGGGTATTTTATTCATGGTATATATCGAAACTGGGATTTTGGTTTAATGTGGACCTGGCGCCTCTGCCTCATGCTGGTCTCCGGGTCACAACACATGTCAGCCATTAATACTGACATATTCTAAGCATTCATTTGGTCTTGTCACCTTTTTGAATTAAGTGCCACCAAATGGGCATGAAAAGTATCAGACAAGCTTGATAAAATGTTCTTCAGTTTTTTCTTTATTTGGCACATTCTGGGTTTTAATGTTTAAAGTGATGAAAATGTAACACTAATTCAAACATGTAAAACTTTGCCAGTGGTTAATCCATCACTGAGTTTTATCTGTACCAAACATGTAACACCCGACCCGACACAATTCCCACTCTAATGACAGTGTTTGATGTGTCACTTGTTTTGATGTGACTGTGCACCACGATGGAGGATTCCATCAAAATTCTTTGTCTCAGTTATGAAAATGAGGCTGTTGAAATTTTAATCTATTCTAAATAAAAAGGATTTGCTGGAATGTAACACACTAGAACTTTAATGTACAAAACCCAAACTAATGTGGAAACTGTTCTTGCTATTTCACCAACATTCATGATGAGAACAAGACAGTTAGACTCAAGTTATGATTCATTGGCAAATGCAAAATGTTATGAAATTGTGTGTTAGGGCATTTCTAATTTGCAGTATAGAGATGAAAGTTGCTATGTCACCCTTTAAGTGTTAAAATACAGCTGCAATGTCACTGAATAATGCAGAATAAAGGTGTTAAACAGAAGCTGTATGGTCTCAGGTTCACTCTCCAGAATGAAAGCAATCCTAATCTTACTGCTTAGATAATTAATTTTGGATTTAAAGAGAAAATGTAATTGTTTAAAGATGTATTTACAAATGTCCAAATTCAGATGTGACAAAACACATATGAATTTGCTTTATTCCAGCTGTAAAACCCATCTATAATTCATCAAAGATAAAAAGTGCAGATATAGTAAATACTAGTGTTTATTTCATTTAAAAGACTATCCTTTCTGGGAATAATTTAAATTGAAAACAAAGTCTTCATTTGTGGAAACGGATCAGTTCTACACTTTCTATATTGCACACTGATATAAAAAGCTGTGTCCTGTATGTCCATTATGATAAGTAGCAAGTGGATTTGAACCCATGTCTCCCCAATCATATTTTACAACACGTTTTCTCAAATATGTAAACTGTAGGTTAAAAATAAGACTTGAGTAAAATACAAATCTCCACCAGCTGCCAGAGATCATCCTGAGGACTCTCAGGAAGAAGTGTGCCACGGCAGAGGTCCTGTGGACTATTAATAAGCAGGTGTACACAGTCCTCTGGGTTTGTTTGGGAAGTCTGGCACGCAACCCACACCCACCCGCCCCCCATCCCCCCAGCAGCTCTGAAACAACATTTCAGACCAGAGTGCTGCCAGACAGCAGGATGACAAGGGAGGTTTTTTTGACTGGGTGTGTGGTTGTGTTAGCAGACACAGTTATGAAATATTTAGCATCTGGAACCTTCCAGTATAATAACAGCAAGTGCACTAATTGAGCCAGGGTGGCAGGGCCAAATACTGGAGGGTAATAATGTCTGTTGAGTCTTCTTGTGTGTGTGTTCTTCTTTTATTACCTCTTTGGAACCTTTTGTACACACACCAGAACCACAGAACCGCTGTTATGTTCCAGTAATACTCGATTAGTTTGTTCCTCTTCAGTCACATTTCTCCTTCATATGTTTCATCATATTTCACAGGATGTTGTTACAACACAGATGTTTCATTTTATAAAGGTTTCTATTCTCCTCTTAATAATTGTCTCATTTTCTGTCATTCTTGTGTATCTGGACCCCCAATTATCTCTTACAAGTATGTTCATGTACTCAGTTATAATGGTTTGCTAAAAGCATTTTAGTTTTGATGCTTGATCACAAATATTTTCCTTCACAAACACAGAGCCTAAATCAGGCTATTGATCATTGTTTACCCTGCAGCTGTCAGTACTGCTACTTAGTATGGACAAGACAAAAACCGTAAACAAAAACAAGACAAATTTCATTCATTAAGTAAATTAGAAAATCTTGAGTTTGGGCCAAAGTCTCTTTTTTATCTATAGGTGAACAAGGTGAGCCAAGAACTGAGTGGTCTCCTGGCACAGATGGGGAAATTTCAACCTCTTTCTGTTAGAAGGTTTATCTGCATTTTCAGAGAAAATCCAAAGTATCTCTAAAATGGTCAGGAATAAACAATACATTCTAATAAAACAGCTGAGACTCCTGTAGACTTACTCAGGGACATTTGTTTTATCTTCCTCTTGATTAGAAATAAGCAAAATTCCTTTTACACCTTCTGATCATCTGATCATTTATGAACTATTATGCCCATCAGTAGTAGAAGAAATAGAAGCGATAGAAGAAATGTTCTGAGGAAAACATCAAACTAAATAAAGTTTGAAATGATCCTAAGAGACAGAGAGAGGAAGCAGCTCTACAGACCTGGAGAAACTTTGTCAAATGGTTTCTGGTTGCAAGATTTATAGAAATGACCCTTTTTCCTTCTAATGACGTCAGTAGCAGAAAATAACCACGAGGTGGCAATAAAGACCCATGATGATAACAAAGAACCAGCAAAATGACCTGAGAGAAAAACTATAAAGAATTCAGCTGATGAAAGTTCATTCATTCAGAAACCAATCTTGAACATTTTCATTTTAAGGCTCTTTATATTTTTATTGCACTTCCAAAGGAAAACAATACCATTTGTATTTATTTAGCTTCATATTGATTTCTAAGTGACACCATTTGATCCTAATATAAATCTAAACACATCCAGATACAAACTACCAAACTGAAAATAAACCTACACCAATAAACAGTAGAATAAAGTAAATAATAAAATGACATTGATTGATAATAAACTCTGTATTCTTCTCGACATTATGTTTTTCTATTTTCTTCAGACTTTGCACCAGGCTACCTGCCCTCCACTCTCATCCACTCAATCATCTGTTATAATCAAAATGCCAAACAGTGGTGAGATTTACAGTGCAGTGTAAACAAATCATTTGCAAACCATACAGCAAAGATTTTGAAATTATGATCATAAAGCATTTTCTGAATTGTTCATAAACTCAGATCCATTCACAATAATAGAATCAATATTCATTTAAAATGACCCGTAAGCCTGCCATCTCTGTCACCTCCTCTAAATGTATTCTTTAGGGGAGTAATTACAAAATTCTTCCCCCTCACTTGGTTTGATTTTACCTCTTGACCTCCTGGCTGAGAGAAGTGATGTTCAGTCACAATCTCCCAGCTGATCTAAACACTTCATTTAGCCTCCTGGTGATGCATAAGAGTACAGATAGAATCAATTCAGAGGTGAAAATGAATTCGTATCACAAGATACTTTATGCGAACATGGATGAATGAGCTTTGAGGGGATTCAGGGATTGTGTTACCTGCTGATGATTGTGACACTAAGGAGACCTAAAACCATAATAATCCATTGTCAGACTCTAAAACACTGACAGTCATTGGTGGCATGATTTTATCCACACCGACCCTGAAAAATCTACACAAAGACTAAATAACAACCTTACAACAATAGATCAAAATCAAGGTGGTTTGCCACTCCTCTAAAATTTCACACTATTTCATGTGAAAGACATTTGCATAAACCTTTACACCACTGTCAATTTTGCATTACAGTAATTCAGCCAGAAATATTATTATATTCCTGTGTTACAACCTACTGCTGCTAAAGCTGATTGTGCTTGCAAATAACAACAATTTTGTGTAAATAACCTCATCATCTGAAACTGATCTGCACTGTATGTAACAACATCTAATAGAATTCACATTAACTGCTATATAATAATTGAGTATCAAGTTGTTTTAAGACAGAAGCAGTCCACTTTGGTTTTGACCCTGCAGATTAACTATCAGTTCATCACTCTGCTCAGATTCATATACAGCAAATACATACAGATGATGCTTCTCCATCTATTTCTGTTGTTCCAATTCAGAGCCTGTTTACAAGCACTGCTATGATAGACTTTTGGAGATGGTATCTGTGCACTAGAGACATGGGACTAAAAGTCCAGCTACGCACAAACACACAGTTGTCAAGTTTCTAAGCATCAAACAACTAATTACAACTGAAACTATTAGACAGTAAATGTTTTAAAGAGGCCCTTCCATTTAAAATGGTTTTTCTGAGGTTTCTGTTAAATATTTTAGCTCCACAGGTGTTCTTACCTTCATAGTGGGTGTGAAAACAGGTCAACAACTTCTCTTTCAGTTTTTATCTCTCAAACTACGCAGGTGGTGATAACACCCGAGTTCTCCCAAGTCCGTATCTGACAACACATCACATCACAACTCCTTTGTTTGTTAGTATTCGGCAGCTCCCGCAGTTGAAACCACGCCTAGCATGCTGCTGGTTAAACGCTGTTAGATTAAGACGTAGCAAACAGGAAAACACGACTTCTGACGTTGCCATGCGCAGCGGGGCAGGAAACAGTATACCATGCTCTCATTGGCTAGTTTGTTAGCCAATCTGAGTCCAGCAAATTCGAACAATGAATATAAAGGAGCTGCTGCCGAAGCCTTATGGAAGGAGCCGGAACCACCCCAATTTTAAGACAGATTGAAAGGTCTGTTAATCAGTGTTTTCTGATGTTTTTTAGATATATAATGTTTCATATTACTGGTTAATACTTAAGAAATGGCCTCTTTAACATAAAACAGCAAGAGTGACACAGAGGGTCCTGGGTTTGAAACCCAGCCAGGACCTTTCTGCATCTCTAAATTGTCCATAGGTGTGTGTGTCCCTAGTGTGTGTAAATGGTTGCCTGTCTATATTTGGCCCTGTCATGAATTGGTGACCTGTATAGGTGTGACCCCGTCTCTCTAACAGTAGCAAGTGGATAAAGAAAATGACTGACTGGCAACAGCAAGATAATAAATATGTAAATCAATATATGTCAAAATGTGCTGGAGGACCGGGGTTTAAAACCATTCTCTAGTCAATCTCTAAGGGACACTTACTTTGTTTTGACTTCAGCTTCCATGTTTTGATTTTTGTCTAAATCTAAGGTTGCTCAAAAACCTATCAACAACATTTAAGGCTACGTTCAGACTGCAGGTCTTAATGTTCAATTCTGATTTTTTTGTGAAATCCGATCTTTTTGCAAGGTCGTTCATATTGCCAGTGAAATGCAACCTGAATGTGCGCATGCGCATTAGAGGGAACTGTGCCTCCTTGTATTTAGCTCGGAGACTTTTTATTTTTCGGTTATTGTTTCTAGCTCTTCGGCAAAAAAAAAGGAAAGGTCTGAGCTGGTGCTCTAAGATGGAGCTGTACTTCTACCCTGGCAGGTTTCCAGCATTAAACTTGAGCTTAACCTGCTTCCAGGGAATGTCATGTACACAGTAATAACCAGCTGCATCTCCTGCTGTGCTGAGACCGGGGTAATCTTCATCCTCTTCTCTGCCCGTGAAGGTTCCTTCAGAATAAAAAAAACAATAGGACCAATCCAAAGTGTCGAGCAGCTGCATGAAACTTCAGACTATTTGTTTTTCCTTTATGGCTACTGAACCTAAAACACCACCGGGATTAAAAGGAAATTGTTAAACATCAACAGACCAATAAGCGAACTGCATTTGTCTCAGTTTGTTGTTTCATAGCAGATTTATGCAGACGGTGATGACTCCAGACAATAGAGGACATTTTCCTACCAGCTCCATCAGTCCAATACATCATCCATAATTCCTTTAACTGTCACACATTTCATCCTTGCGACTCATTAGTTCACAATCAGCTCTTTTTACATGGCAACACTAAAAGGTGAGAGCATTCAATTTCTTCTCTTGTTGATGAGAAGAAGGAAGTCATAAATACAGCCTGACGCCTGAAACCCGAGTGGTGCAGACAAGTAAATGCGCCCTACATCCTGATACCTTTAACAGATGCAAGCCATACAGACAATTCCTCTAAGGGCTAAATATTCACAAAAGAAATAATTAGTCCTACAAAGTAGTTTTAAAAGTGTGTTGCCATGCATCTCAGAAATATTAAAGTCAGTCTTCCTCTTTTTGTCATTTTTTCCTCATTTCAGCCCTAAAAGTGGTTCAGTCCTGGGACAGGGCTGTACGGAAGTTTCTCTCTGTCAATTTCAGTTGCCTATGAAGACTGAAGTATTGTGTGTATTCAACCATAGCTATGAACCTGTGATCAGTTCTCCAAATTTAACAGCTCAGAACAGGAGATGACCCCCTTGTGCAGGGTTAAGGCTAGGGGAAGCATGATTGGATGATGTATCTTTACTACATCCTGTAATGTGGTTGTAGCCACGTTATACTTTCTCTTCATTGGTACAACTGTCTGATGTGTCCTATGAGGACTTACACAGAGAACAGAGAGAAGTTAACCTTTAATTTAAACAAAAAGTGGCAGCAAATTAGCAAATAGAGCTCATAACAAAAAAGCAGCACTGGTGAAAATGACTAATGATATTCTCATGGCCTCAGACGGTGGACTTGTGTCTGTACTTCTTTAGGATCTTACTGCTCTGTTTGATACAGTAGATCCTGATATACAGAGACTAGAACATGATGTTGGGATTCAGTGAACTGCACTAAGCTTGTTTAAGTCATATTTATCTGACAGATTCCAGTTTATTTTACCTAAACAGCGACTCTACTTTCTTTTCAGTCATGGAGTTCCTCATGGTTCAGTGCTCGGATTAGTTCTCTTTACTTGTATATGTGCTACCACTAGGTTGAAATGTTAGACAACATGAGATACATTTCCATTGTTTTGCTGTTGATACTCAGTTCCATTAATCTATGAAGTCTGTGAAGCCTCTCTGTGTGCCCTGCTTGTCAGTGTCCACCACAGCGTCTAGAGGATTCATTCACTCTGTCCCTTGATTGATAATTATTGTGACAGTTTCCTCAAAGAGTAAAAACATACTCTGAGTTGCCCTTGGGGCATTCTTATGTCAAACTGTGATTGTTCCTCTCATGAGGTAATGTATACAAATTGAGTGTTCACTAATAGCTTTATAACTAAACAGTGAGCATAAGCTGAGAGGAGTTAAGTGATGTCCTTGAAAAAAGATAATGTGTGAAATAGTAGAAGTGGAGGTAGAAAAAATATATAGTATAAAATACAACTTGAAATTGGTGTAATATTGTTTTTTGGGAAACACATGTTTCTTCATGGGCTGCACGGTGGTGCAGCTGGCACTGTTGCTTTGCAGTGAGAAGGTTCTGCATGTTCTTCCCATGCATGTGTTTCTCCCGGGACTCTGATTTCCTCCCACAGAACAAAAATATGCTTGAGGTTATTGGCATCTCTAAATTGTCCCTACGTATGAGTGGTTATTTATTCATATGTGGCCCAGGGTTTGACCCCACCTCTTGCCCAATGACTGCTGGAGATAGACATCAGCTTCCTGTGATTCTGAATAGGAATAAGTGGGTATAGATAATGGTTAGATATATTTCATTATCTATTGATATTTATGTAAACTTATGTTTACCTAACAACATCACTAAGACAAGCACGGGTAGTCTGTACTTCTAATTCTTTAACATTTTCCTGAGATTGCTTCCTCTGAGATATAAATTCACTAACAATTCACCACTGTAAACATACAGGCATAAAAAAATTCATGATTTTGCTGAAATAAAGACATAGAAAGCTTGAATGGGTTTTTTAAACTGAATAACTGGTGCATCAAAACTGATCTGTCCATCTGCTTTGACCACCATCTACCGTTATAATACATGTCTGGTGATTTACAATTGGATTGTATTTGTGGAGTTAATGTGCATATTTAAGCTTAGGTATAGTAATAAAAATCAAATATTTACATTTTGTTTTTGGATTGTTTCAAATGTTCCACTTCTCATTCAGGGGGCGTCTTCAACTCTAAATAAAAGCTTGTTAGTTGGTGCCTCAAGGTGCTGACTCACAAGCCAGACACTTGATTCTCAGCATAGACACTTCAGTCAAGTGTGTTGCTTTGACCCTATCATGTGAGATGTTCAGGTCGTGTCATACAAGGTGCAAATGGTGGTAAAACCACTGTGGTAGGGACAGGAGAGCCGCAATGAAAGTGGGTGGCAGGCAGTGTTACAGGCCACTGTCTTTATTTAGCCTTCCTTCACTTGGTCATGTTTTCCTTTCAAGGTTTCAGACTTATTAAGACAATTTTCAGGCTTTCTAAAAGTCTTTAAAAACCTTTTTTAATTTTTCTTTTTTTATCTAGTTTCAGTTCATCCTGATCTGGGAAAAATTGTCTGACTTTGTGAGATGTGCTGTGATTTTCTTACAAGAAAAGTGAGAAATGGACCATATAAAGGAAAAATTGTGTTAGACTTTAAAAATGGCTACGGTAGACAAACATTATTGGAGAGGTCAAGTCCTTGATAAAAAAGCAAAAAAATCGCCAAAAACCTAAAGAAAAAACCATATCCTTAGCGCATCATTTCTCAGGTGAGTGCCAGGGTGATTCGTTCTCCTCTTGGTCCCGCCTACCGGCAGTGTCTCCTGGTTTGCTGCTGCTCTTGCAAACTTTTACTTTTACTTACTTTTAATAATTATTCTCTGTGGTTTTTCTTTCCCAGTTCTCTGTGGTACACAACAGCATCACAAGAAAAGCACTCGGAGAGCGCAGACCTCCCTTCCATGTTACTTCACAGCTCTGAGAGCAAAACCTCAAAGCAAGATAGAGATGACTGAAAAAAGTAAAAAAAAAAAAGGTTTATTTGTACACAGAAAGAGAGAGAGAGGAGTAGCTGGTAACAGATTGTTCTTTTCTTTTCTGGTTGCAGGCATGAAGGAAGCTGAAGAGGATTCCAGAGGACGAGTAGCGTGCAGCAGAGGAGCGCAGGTGAGTATCAGAGGTAAGCATGAATGATATTGGCGGTGAGGAATGGGATCCAGAGGCGAGTAATGTGAGTTTCTACAAGACTTATGACCATGAAGGTCACACTCATTGTTTGAGATGAGTGTTTCTTTGTTTTTAATACAAACTATTTATCGTCAGGATGATCAAAGCTCAAAGAGCTGGAGTTGTGTCTGTGTGGGTTGTGTTGGGAGAATGGGAAGTTCTCACTGAACTAAGTGACTGTTTAACACAGGGAGTCGGGCAATGGGAGGAAAATACAGTAAGTAAAAATTAATCACAGACATTTTAATTAATAAAAAATACCCTCAAAAACCACTGTTTGCACCACAATGTTCTGACAACAGCCCAGCAGATACATCAAATATACTGATATGAACAGTTTTCAGGTGTGACTGTCGTGGACCACACTGATGCTGCAGAGCTCACCTCCTGCTCTGAAGAGAAGGAAATACTACACAATCAAGGAAGGAGGGTAAGAGGAGAAAAACGTAAAAACAGACAAGACAGTGCTCCCCAGGATATTCTAGATGGTAATGTCAATGATTTAGTTGCATCCATAATTTTCCTAAAAATAAAATCCTACTGTTATACTTCATAATACAACATTCTGAATAATGAGCAGCAAATAGGATGTTCTTTTTATTAATGAGTCATGCCCACATTAGGTCCCTCTTTCATTCTGTTGTTTGATGCCTATTCAGAGGCCTAATTTAACCCTAACCCTTAAAATACAGATCATTACTCAGTTTCTCTGTTTAACATTCATCCTGCTCTGTATTGACTCTGAGAAAAAGTATAAGTGTCACAAAATGTCTTAAACTCTGGCAGGAGAATCTGTACATGTCTTTATAGTATGAGTGAGACTAAAAAAACTGTAGTAATAAAGCTGTTTTTCATTCTTTATTTCAAATACACCTTCATTCACACTGAGTAATCAAAAAGACTGTTTATGAAACAGTCTTATTTAGAATGAGGTCCCATTAAATACATGCCTTTATTGTTGTGTTGTGAGGGAATTCAATAATAAAACAAGTTATTTACTCATTTAGTAACCAGATATGACTTCAGTGGCATCTGTTCTGCTCTGTAACCTTTGACGATGGATTTATGGAGTAAACTGATGGAACATTGATGTTTACATTTCATGCTAAAACTCATCCAGTGTGCAGCTGAACTGTATGAGAAGCTTGGAAGTATAAATACAACATCCTAGAGTACTTCAAACCCTGGAAACTTTGAAACTCTCACACACCTGAAATTAAAAGTCTTAATACTTGTTGAACAATGTTATGCAGAGTTTTAAAGCAATGGTTGTTTTGGTAAAAAAAGTTCACTGTCCCACTGAGTAATTTACCTTTCCACTGCTGCAAGTTCAGGAGTCTGTTTAACATTATGTGAAACACTAGAAGTTCTAATGTGACCAAACTGAGATCTGACAGTGCTGATCATGGTGCATGTTTCTTTTTCTTACAGAAAAGCAAGCAAACAGCTGTGAACCTGTGTAGATAAGACTAAACATGGCTCAGATAGAGTCCGCTTCCACAGGTCAGCACACAGCAGTCCTCCTAGATCTGGAAAAAAAGGGGGATTCTATTTTAAAGTCAATAATGTACACATCTGGAAAGGACAGACATGGTCTGAGACAGGAGTGATAAAGCTGGAAGTGGGATCGGTGCCTGTGCAGCAGCCAAAAAAATGTGCCCTGGACATCTGTTTCCAGGAGTGAGCACTGCCTCTTGCACTCTGATTGTGTGACTGTAACAGCTCACATGATGGCTGGGTGGGTAAAAACCCACATGTGGTCTCACAGGTCTAATGGTTGACAGAGTGGCTGGGTGGGCCACACACTGGAATGTGATCTCAGGGGATCTTAATGTGCTAATTACCTGAAGAGATTTAACATCCCTGAGAATTCCCTGATAAAGTTGTTGTAACCACACAACGGCTCATTTGCTTTCTGCTAAAACTTAATTATCTTGAACAAGGTGATTGAGAGTTTGTTTTCATATCCTGTCTGGCAATAGAGTAATTGGAATTGTTGTCCAGATGCTTATAAATGCCTGACAGATTTACTGTAAGCGGAGCATGCATCAATCACTGCAATGTTCTGCTTGTTAGTTATATTTTATTTTTTCTGATTTTATTTTAATGTTGTTTTTGTTTGTTACAATATTAATGAATCGGTGGACACGGGTGACAGGAGAAAAGGAATCAATGGAAAAAAGATAGAAGAGACAGAGAGACACCACAGCATCGACCACCATGCATCTAAACACTGGTCATTGTAGATACTGCAGCCCAAGTTAGTTAGTGAACACCTGTGTGCATGAATGCAGGTGTGACTATATGGTTTCTCCATGAAATTGTTTAGCAGTGGGTGTGAAAAGCCCGCAGCCCTGCCCCCCAACTAGGATATGGATTAGAAGCCCAAGACTCAAGGGAAGCCCTCCCCAGCAGGGACCTGACCAAGCCAGGAAGTGCCAGGCCCCACCAAGCAGCCACTGGGAGCGGCTCAGCACACACCCAGGCACCCAGTCCTGAACTCTAAGAACCATATGCACATCAGCTGGTGGGGAGTTTGGTGTGTGTGTGTGGGGGGGGGGGGGCAATCCACCCAGAAACCAGCAGTCACCTGACCCCGACCAGATAGCCTGGTCCTCCTCTGTCTGATCACAGCAGAGAACAGAGAAGAAGACCCTGCATCACTCTCCTCTTGACTGACTGAGAATCATAACATACACTATAACTAACCAGACACATTGTAGCATTTTAAAGTAATTTTTTATTCTTGTGGTTAATTGGTAATTAATAATAATGTTTCAGCAGTAGCTAAATGTAATACAATTAATGATAGACAATGGGGTGTGATTGCACGTGCAAAGCAGCTTCACTCAAGATTGTTCCGCTTCATTTAATCTCATTACTGAACAAAAAATACTCAAACTCTGACACACTTCTGAACAGTGATAAACGCTGGCAGTAACGCATTTTAAGAGCATCATTTACAGGGTCAATAAACACTATTTGATTTGTTTGGGGGTGGAACATTCAGAAAAACATGTGCGTAAAATCTAAAAATATATTATAAAACACTGCAACAGTCCGTATGAACCAAATAAAAGGAAATTAATAAAACTTGATTTGGCGACTGCAACAAAAACAGTATATTAAGAAACCTTTTTCACACCAGACGCACGTGGTGTGTTTGCGTTCGGGGTCCCTGACCTGCTGAGTCTAGCGCGTCAGCTCGTGATTTCACTGCGTGGCGCTCAGGAGCAGAGAGGCTCTGCAGGAAGCTCCTAGTCACCAGTTAGAAAGGAGCAGGGCGAGGAGCAGCCGGCAACCTCTCCTCTGTCTGCAAACTTCAGGCAAGTCTCAGTTTACTGCTGCATGGAGCGCATACTGGAGCTGTATCTATATGTGTAGACATTTCAAATAGATGACTTCATGGAGAGAAAAAGGCGCTTGGACTGTTGTGGATCTGGATGAAATTGAGATTTTTAACGTTTTATAAAGTGTCTCAAGGAGTTTAGCTGCTTCATCTCTAAATATATTTAAATTGTTACCATAATTATTTTTCGATGCTTAGTGTATTTTCTTCAAAAGTGCGCAGAGCCGCAGCCTCACTCCGTCATGGAAAACATCACCGTGGATGACTTGACCATGGAGAATGACACGTCGGTGCATGACAACCAGACCTTGGGTGTTTGGACGGACTACACTGTTGAATATAAGGTGGTCAGCGTGTTTCTGGTTTCCCTAATTTGTGGGGTAGGGATTGTGGGGAACGCAATGGTCATCCTGGTGGTCCTGACCACCAAACACATGCGGACTCCCACCAACTGTTACTTGGTGAGCCTGGCGGCGGCGGACCTGATGGTCCTCACCGCCGCCGGGCTGCCCAACATCACGGACGCCCTGTGCGGACAGTGGGTGTACGGATATGTGGGCTGCCTCGGGATCACTTATTTCCAATACCTTGGGATAAATGCGTCCTCCTGCTCCATCACCGCCTTCACCGTGGAGCGCTATATCGCCATCTGCCACCCCATCAAAGCGCAATTCTTGTGCACATTATCCAGGGCTAAGAAAATCATCATGCTGGTGTGGGCGCTCACTTCTGTCTACTGCGTCATGTGGCTCTTTCTCTCAGACACCAAAAAGTTAGTATATGACAACGTGGTGCTGCTCACCTGCGCTTACAAGGTGTCCAGAAGTCACTACCTCCCCATCTACTTCACGGATTTCACAGTGTTTTACGTGCTGCCGCTCATGCTGGCCACGGTTCTCTACGGACTGATCGCCAGGATACTTTTCCTCAACCCGCTGCCATCCGATCCAAAGGGCAGCAGCAAGAAGTGGAAGAGAGAGGCGAGTCAGGGAGGGAGGATGATCAGCACCAGCTCCTCCAGCAGCACCACGGCTGCCTCCCGCAGACAGGTGGGCCGCGGTTTGATCATTAACACTCACTTTGCGTAACGATGTGAACAAGGGAGGCCAGGTCCAGCTGCGCCACAGGTCAGACAAAAAGCCCTTTCTCTCCACAGAGACAGAACTTCTGAGAGAGATCACATATAAGATCCAGTGCTTAACTTTTGACATATAGAGGCTAAAATAGACTGGATTGATTGTTTGAACAGATTTGTAGCAGTTTTATACACAAATAGTTTCCACAGACCACATTAGGGTCTACATTGGTTATCTGTTGGCATGATACCCTTGCTTAAGCCCTATTTCCCGTTTTTTGACCTAGCAACATCTCAGCAGGAAATTTTTTAAGTCAGCAATTGTACTTGAATTTTTTTTCCTTCGTTTATTTTTACCTACAATGAGATGGATTTTTACTTCCTCTCTTTAAAATGTAATAAAAAGTTGCTCAGATAAACAATATCCTATAAAGTATACTGGCATTTTATTATAGTATATCTTCATGAAGTAGACCTTAAAATTGTACTTATATTTTCATATATGAAAATATTAAAATCTACTGACTATTGTCTATTATAAGTTGAAGTTTGTAAACGTTTTGAAACACTAATACAAAATTACTGTTGAAAGTAATGTTTGTGGCTCTCTGGAATAAAAGATCCAAATGAATATAAATGCATCCGTTGTAAACAAAACCAGCTGCATAACTAAAACGATCAACACTGGCTCTGGATGAAACACACCTGAGAGTGTGAAGCCTGATAATCCCCACAATCACCAGGCCACAGTGAGATTTAAAGCACTTTAGCTAAAACTGGGTACTTATCCCAGATCCAAAATGCACATTAGAGAACAAATAACATCAAATCAATCAGTGAACAGAGATGGTACTAAAAATTTTAAGCACATCTCCACCAGTGATTTTCACTGTAGGTGGCCTCATCACTAAAAGCTGTACAATCAGCAAAGCTAAAAATATTCTCAGCACAGAGACCTCCAGAGTGGAAACTGTTTAAATAAGCTATTTATATAAGTAAAGTTATCAACAATGTTTTCATCCTATAAATTTTCCGAAAACCTACTTCAGCACAGTGAAGTGCTTTGTGTATTAAGTTGAGTCTGTTTAAATATATGTAAATATATGATTATGGGTTATCATTAGCATGAAAACTACAACAATTTTCGGATTGTTTCACTTTATTTAAACATTCTCGTGTGAGGTAAACTGTAGTTAAAGTCTACTTTGCTATCTTGTTTTAAAATAAAGCAGAATCCACTAAAAGAAAAGACACATCTCAGGTAGATAGCAGCAGGAGACGGTTGTTTATCAGATCAAGTTTGACGCCTCCCTGGAATGACATGGGCGTGGTCCCCTGGGGGAGCTACTGGCTTTGTTGGGAAGTCAAATCAGCTAAACCCAACTCAAACAGACTTTTGGCTCTTTTCTCCATCAATTTAGTTAATGCACTAAGACAAACAGTCACCTGTTTCTGGTTGTCAACATAAACTGCTTGTTGTGGACACAAGCAGTTGTCCATTACAATGAGGTTATTAAGTTACTCAAAGGTCGAGAGGTAACAAGGATCTGCATGCACCTGACTGCATGGTGACTAAAGTTAAATAGATTTTTTTGATTTAGATTTTTTGGCATTTAAGTTTTATATTTGAATTTGGTCAAATCAGTTCATTTTGGATTTTTTCCTAAATGAATAATAGATAAAATTACAAAAGGCTGCTTTGAAACTTTTAATAAATTGTATTCACGTGTCTGTTGACATGTTTTTAAGTTCAGTTCAATCTCAGCCATTTTACATTCACTAAGATAATTTCTATGTCATATATGAATATCCAGCCATGGCTCGCCTACATGTAACAAAGAAGCCTTGATTGAAAGGACAATTTGAAGAAAAACACACTGAGCAACGCAGGAAATAATTAGACTCTTTTTCTTGTTGGTAAAGCACTATAAAAACTGTTTATTCAGAGCCGGTGTGTTGTCAACTAAAGTAATATTCAGTCTGACTTGACACTAAAATAAACTGATGCACTAAAAAAACTGAAATATTGAATGTAAAAGAAAATATTAACCTGCATCTTCACTGAGCAGGTGGGTAATTAATTAGCAACAAGTAACTCAATTTTTTCTTCTAAAAATGTGTGTGTTTTCTTGTTAAGACACATATCAGGTTAGCAGAAGAATGTTACACCAGAGAGGTGAGTTTAAGAAATAAAATCTCAGATTCAGCCATCGTTGGTAAAAAGTTGATAAATACACAACTAAGAAGATTTCAGATAATGAAGGAGATAATTTTATTAGCTGTGTGTGATCACGTTTTAGCACTTGGTCATATATGTTTAGGATAAACTAAAATTCATATAAACAAGTTCTTTTCTGCAGATTTCTGGTGGTTTGAGATCTCCTTTGAGACAGTCTAAAGCGCTCATGAGTCTTATCAGCTGGTCTTTGTAAATAAAACTTGAGCACCGCCCACTTCCTCATGATAACTGTGGGTCAGACTGGCATTTTGAAGTTTCACTTCTAAGAAACATAACAGGCTTTTCTGTTTCTCAGTTTAACATTGTGGTTCAGTAATTCTTCTGTGACATCTTAAGTATTTGAAAAAGCCTGTTAATCGAATGTTACACTTATTTTGACACATCTTCATTTTTCTAAAATATATTGTACATTACAGAAAAGCATCTGATTGCCTATTTATATTATGGTAAATCGACACATTTAGACACTTTTCTTTTGTAATTTGGAAAATATACATTATTATGGATGACCAGAGTAGCTCAAATAGGAAAAGAAAAAATATAGATGGATCTATAAAATAGAAGGGAAGCTGAGCTGAGGATACACTTTGAAAGCAATAAAAACAATAAAATAAGCTAGAAACAGAAGAATGCAAAAAAAGAAAAGAAATATGCAAATATTGGGGACACACATGGGGAAAAAATAATGCAAAGACAAAATATTAAATAATAAAAAAAATTAGTACCTAACTAAAAAGTAAGATTAATTAAATCAACTTAAAAGAAAGAAATACATCTCTCAAAATAGAAAACAATAAATTGCAAAGATACACAATAGAATAAATACAGAAGGATATTTATTAATGCTGTATTATAGGGATAATATTAGTCTAGAACCCTTCTCTTCATTTTTTCATTGTGTTTGTTGACATTAAATACTTTCTTGGGCCATTTATTTTTTTCTGTATTTATTTTTCATTTTGTCATTTCTGGTCCTCCATACATTGTTCTGTACAGGGCTACAGGAAGCTGCAAGAAAGTTTCTGTTTTGAAGTTATACAGCTTGTCAACTTTAGTATTTCCCTGTGAGCTCTTTACTTTGTTTTAACTGTCCTTGTATAGATCCACCTATGAAAAATGATTCTAAAACGTGCTAAAAGAAAAATGTTGTGTCTTAAAGAAGATGTTGCTCGTCAAAAGCTAAAAGTTTCATCAGGTGACAAGCTTTTTTTTTTAGTGAGGTTGATGTAAACGAAGAAAAAATATACACAATATTTATTAATGCAGAGTTTCCTGTTTACACCCCATGTGTGATGCAAACTCCACACATACACATATTTACAGAGGCAGATGAAGACTGTGGATATCTTTGATCTAGAACCAAAAATATAATATCAAAAAAATTGTTTCAATTTTGTGATGTACTAAGATAAAAATGTACACATGACCCATAACAAAATAAAACAAAACAAAAAAAAAAATCACATATGAAACTGCAAACCATACATTGAGTCACACTTCAGCCATGATTGTGCTAATTCATGCAAGAATCAAAGATGGGAGGGGTCAGAGATAAAGGTGGTAAAGAGGATTTTGTAGCTAATTTAGATGTCAAATTTACTTTAAAATCTTTTTATCAACTTGTACTTATGGTTTCCAAAATAAAAAGTTCTAACTTTCATAAATCATAGACCTGGTGAGGCTTGAAATAAAGTAGCCAATAGATTACAAACCCGTTTTGTTATCTATTGGCTACTAGATTTTTAATCACACTTGTACCGCTAAATGTAACAATAAACAGCCTTTTATCATCGAGTCCAACAAGTTTGACAAAACAAAGTTGTAGTAGTTCCAGAAAAAACTCCAGCGATGCCGATAGTAAACAAACAAGGGGAGATTTAGTCTCAAATTTCTAACGGAGGCATTTTAGGCATTAACAGCTGTTGAGCTTCTCATTCGGGGCAAAATCCTCTTTACCACCTTTAAAGAGGCCTGAGATATAGTGATCCTTTAGCCAAATAGTGTTTTGTTTTAGATTCTAATATTTACTCATTTTAAATTTTAACATATAACTGATTTTCATCAGGTGACGAAGATGCTAGCTGTGGTTGTGATCCTGTTCGCCTTGCTGTGGATGCCCTACCGAACCTTGGTGGTAGTCAACTCTTTCCTGAAAAAAGCCTATCTGGACACCTGGTTTCTGCTCTTCTGCCGTCTCTGCATCTACCTGAACAGTGCCATCAACCCAGTCATCTACAACGCTATGTCTCAGAAATTCCGCACGGCATTTAAGAAGTTGTGTCACTGTGGTCCACAGCGCATGGAGAAACCTGCAACCTACAGCATGGCGCTCACCTACAGTGTCATCAAGGAAACGTCCAACGGGGAAAGTCCCGACCACTTCACTACAGAAATGGACGAGCTGCACTCGCCGTGCGATCAATACCTGCCTGCCAGCATCCTGCCAAGCGCTATAAAGGCACAGCATGTTGAGCCTTCTCTTTCTGATGGAGATGTCAAAGCCTGACTGGAGACAAAGTTTGAGTGGATATCGGAGATTCTGACACCTACTATATCAATTCAGGCAAGTTTTTCATCTGAAGTAAATCAAAACATCCTGTTTAATTTCTCAAAGGTGTCTGATCTTACAAACGTGTTTTTGATGGTCACATCGATTAGAATGCATCAAACGTTTCTGCCATATCATATAAGCTTTGAACATTTTGCACAAAATAAGTTTAGAAAGTGCTGAAAAATGTTGTATGAATCATCCAAAATAGACCAGGATATTTATACAGGAATTATCAACATTTTTCAGAGACAACCGGTACCTGGGACGAATGTAGAGAAAACAGAAAAGATAAATAAATAAAGTAGGGGGTAGCACACGAACATTATGGGAATACATCATCACTACTTATATACATGAGCATTTAAAGGCGAAACTTGCACAAGAACAGTTTAGAACATTTATTTCACGGTTGCAAAACTAATTTGGTAAAATCAAACTGTGTTATTTTCTCCTCTCAGTTATTCGACACAAAGATAAATGTGACAGTGAACAACAGAAAACCTCCACGGTGGACATGAAACAAGACAGTGAATCTTTTTATGTCATGTTTGAGGTTATTGTTAAGCTGTTTAGTCTCTTATTTAAAAGTTTTTTCATTCCCGCTGGCCTTCATAAAACCTTTTTCAACCTCAGCAGGTAGATATTTCCAACAGTGAGCTTCTAACTGTCATTTTACACTGTTCACACAGCGCCAGATAAAAAAGAAATGAAACAAAGGATTAGTAGCTGCTGCTTGTTAGCATGAACATTTATTAAGTATAAGGTCAGACTTCTGGTGAATTTGAATTATTTGGTTGAAGTCTGATAGGAACACAATACTCAGACCAACAACACAGCACACATCTCTGAAATCCCTTCCTTATCCACTGAGTCATTACTTCCTTTGTAGTACATGCTAAAGAGGTAAGAGCCGATACCGTTCCATCACAAACCACATTGTTGTAAGTCACTTTTTAACTTTTTTTTATTTGCTCAACAGTCTCACAGTCAAGCTAAGAGATTGTAAAGAGCCAAGCTGGATGTGGAAACAAACATAACTGGGAAATGTTATTCCTTCACTTCATTAAAATGTGCACAACTTTGTAATATAATTGATGTTTGTATGCCACAGATGTTGTGTTTTCCTTACAGATGTGATGAGACGGGATCTAAACAGGCCCAATTTGCACAATCTGGTCTATGAAACGAGGATTTAGGGACAGTTGACCAGTCTGACTATTCAGTACCATCATTTGCATTCATTCTACTATCATTAGAAATTTATTAAACATTTGTGTTTCTTTTGAACATCTCATCTCACAACCCGTGGCATACTCGTGCTGTTCGACGAGTTTAAAATACAACTTGTGTAGAAAAAAAATTGCAGTTTTTCCACTTTTTTCTGTCAGTGAAGCGAAGTGAGGTCTGTGATTAAAAAGTCACAAGTTAGCAACTTCACTGAACCCGAATAATGTTCCATTGCGTGTTCTCTGACAGATTAAAATCCTTTGCATGCATGATCACTAAATTGTACCCATGAATTTCCCAAATTGTGGAATTTTATTTCCACAACCTTGATTTTTATTCCCACACAAAATTAGAAACACAAATTCATTAGAAGATAATTTATTGAAACATCATGTCAATTGAGAAGTTGGATTTTTCTCCCAAACTTCTTCACAATCAGAATTGAACTTGCAAAACAGGACTCAACCTTAGAAAGACCATTAAAATAATGTGGGTTTAAACTCTATAGTATTCACTTTGCTTTTCAAATGACATCCATTATTTATATAGATTATGACCTTGAAACTACATGATTTTTCAAACTCTGCACATTTGAAGCATAAAAATGAGGATCACACTACTATCATTAGGGTTGCTATTCGCTAAACTGACACAGTTAATCTGGCTCAGGAAACACAAAGGTAAAACAATACAAAAGGCTCTATTTTACCATTTAACCAAAAGAATTAAATCCTTATCAGTTCTAATTGTACTCAGTGTTAATTTTGTTGACTAAAATATTTCGTCATAATTTTAGTCACGAATATATTTTTGCGGACGAAAACGAAACGAAAACTAAAATAGACGGCCCTATTTGAGACAATTATTATGACAAAAATTATGTTGATTTTTGTTGACAAATAAAAGACGACATGAAAATAGACGGCGACGAAATCCAATCAGAGGAAAAGAAAGAAGCAGAGAGGAATCCGTCAAAAAGCTAACAGCTGGGGCTACTGTGAAAAGAACCAATCAGAGCTCGGCTTATTGAGCGGTGAGCAGAGGCTTCCGTAGTTGTTTGAGATGCTCCCGGGAAGACGCCAGATGAAGTGTGGAATGGTAAGAAAATGTCCATACTATATTGAAGTTGTTAAATTAGTACTTCAGAAAATATACTTATTTTAGTCGACTAAATCTACAATTGATTTTAGTCGACTAAAACTGCCACATATTTTCGTCGACTAAAATTAGACTACAATTAAAACTAGTTTAGAGACTAAAATTGAAAAGAATTTTAGTCAAAAGACTATGACGAAAACTAAATTAAAATTTCTTGCCAAAATTAACACTGATTGTACTTTTTAAAATTGTACATGAAAATTAGTTTAGAAAATACTGGCTGCTTTTTTTGACAAACCCCTACCTTTGAGCTGGTTGAGTCCAACTCAGCTTCAACACTGCTAGCTGTATAATAAAGAAAATTCTATTCTTTAAAGGATTAAAACAGAGCTGCACATCCTCAAACTGGGAATCAAACAGAACATAATTAAAATTTGAGTAATATTACACTAATCAGGTGTGTAAGAAAAGAACATCATGTTGGTTAAATATAGACATCATAATGAGCACATATTACATCGCATCGTATTACAAATGAGCAGTTTGTGAGTCAAAAACACATTTTATCTAAAAATGGACTAAATTGGACCTAAATTTCCAAACCTGTCAAAAATGCTTTTAACCCAAACTTGTTATAAAATCTATCTACAGACGCGGGACTCAAACGCAGGTCTTTGGACTGCAAGAACTCCAGTTATTAAACCAAACTAAAAAGCTACAATCTGACACAGCATATAATCTGTCTCTCCAGCAAATCGTGGTCAGATTAGCATCTTCCTCACTTTTGCTCCTCCATTATATAAATTATTTTCCAGGTTAGGTCTGGTCAGTGTAGCTCAAATATATCATTTTTCCTGTTCTCTTTTACCAGGATTATACTGACGTAGCAAAATTCTTTCCTTTCTTGTTTATGTGGGTCCTCACCTGAAGCCATGTAATTCAAATTAATCCAAATGCTCACCACCATGACATTCTAATTTTGCTTCTAGAGGAAAAGCAGAGACGTTGACCTTTAATTCTGGTCTCTGCACAGATAGAATCAGATATTAGATACTCACTTAAACCTGCTGCGTCAATTTAGAATCACCTGAACACTAATGATTTCTGCAGGGAGTAGTTTGATTACTCTCAACGTGACAGACACTGAGAAGTCTTACGCTGCTTTGGCCACTGTGAAGAAAATCACTGTGGAGAGCCTGTGAAGGTCAGTGGACAGTGCATTAAAAAAAGAGATACAAAATTCTGAAACGCAGACAGATGCTGCTCAGTTAAGAGTCAGATTAATGTTGTAGCAGTAATTCACAGATATCAGTGGAGACTGCAGAAGGCAACACTTTTCTGTGATTTATGCTATCAGAAAATCCCTAAAAGGAACAAAGTGCAGTGCTTGCTGAAATTCATAATATGTACATAGCCCCTCTTTCTTGTAACCAAAATAATTCTGTTATTTTTTAAAATGCACAACTGTGAAATTGAAAACAGAATAAATAAAAAGTGGACACAATGAAAGGGACCTATTTCGTGCTAAATTGCATTTTTTTTTGGTCTGTATTGTAAAGCTGTTTAAAATTGATTGTGGCGTATACTGTGATATTTTTTAACATGTTCCTGTAATGCATTTTAAGAATAGTAGTTTGTTTTGATCTTTTGTTCCATCCGTCTGTTTAGTGTCATTTCATGGGTGAAAGTTAATCTCTAAAGTACAAAAGATAAAAAGACACAAAAATGACAACTGAAGTCTGTAGTTTGTGGCTTAAAATATTTCACATTTTCCCCTTTCTGCACTTCTTTCTTTGTTGAAATGTTTTTCAATTTTGGACAAACACTAAACCTATTTTGTGTTTTGCACAGTGTGCAGGTAGCAGCATTAACATGTGGCTTTTGTAATGTTTACACATAAAAAAGAAACTCGGTGTGATTTCATATGAAGCAACACTCTTTGCACGTTTTTGTCACAAAGTAAGTGGGGTTTTTGTTTGCTCTTGCAGCTTGATGGATCGCTTTATATTTTGTATTGTTCATTGTCTATAATAAACTATAATTACAGTTTGCTCAGAATGGTGCATTCTTCTTCTTCTTATTGTATTTCGGTGTCTTCTTCCTGTTCATTTCACCACACCTCCAACACTTTTGAGCCGTTGCCAGCAGTAAATGCAGAAAGTGATTCATCTATTCAATATTCTGTCCATAAATCAGACACAGAGCTACTGTAAGATGTGACCCCACTGAGGGCATTAGTCATTTGGGATGATAGGTTCATTTTTGAGGCATTCAGCATGTAGCGACCCAACCCGAAACAAATTCACCACACTGATGCAATCAGGGGTCTGAAGTAAAAACGAAACAAATATCGCTGATGTTCAGGTGCAATTTGGGTTCATCTTTTGTTATAATAATTATTTAATTATAACTCAAATAAAGTAATTATTTTGCTTCAGAGTAATCACCTCCAGAAAGAGAAAGAACAGTTATTAACTGTTTTTGAACATGTACAGTTCTGTTGAAGATACAATCAGTAGAGTCAGTGTGATGTAAACATTTAGACACCCTAATCTAGTTTCACTCTTTGGTTACTCTTAGCTCACAATCTGAAGACACAAATGTCACACTGTCAGAAATCCATGAAACGTTCTGGGTCACATCTGTACCTTATCCTGATGAAACAGCTAACAAGTGACCAACATGACATCCTTCACTGGGAATTTGATCTAATATGGTGCAACAACTATTTTCATGTTCCGTCTTTGGTTGTTTGGGACTTTTTTGTTTTGGTTTTCTCTGATGACAACCCTTCCAAAATCCTAAAAAGTGGTCTAAGTTTTGCAAGACTTATTAAATTTGACAGATATATAAAATGGAGGTGTGTAAAGTTCCTCATCCATTCATCCATTTCTGACACCCACTTGTTCCTGTGCAGAGTTTCAGGAGCTGGTGCTCATATCCAGCCTGGGTGAGAGACTGATAGTAAATACTAGTCAGTCATTATCGGTACCGAGCTATTCCTGTTCAGGGTCACGAGGAGCTGGTGTCTATCTCCAATGGTCATTGAGTGAGAGGCGGAGTTACACCTGGACAGGTCACCAGTCCATCACAGGGCCACATAAAGAAACACAACACTTACACAGTTTAGAGTTACCAGATAAGCATATTTTTGGTTTGTGGGAGGAAGAGTTCCCGGAGAAAACCCACACATGCACAAGGAGAAGATGCAAACTTCATGCAGAAAGATCCTAACCTGGTTTAGGGTTCTAGAAGTGGACAGGAAGGATCTCCTGTAGAGAGTTCTAGAAGTGGACGGGAAGGATCTCCTGTAGAGGGTTCTAGAAGTGGACGGGAAGGATCTCCTGTAGAGGGTTCTAGCTGTAGACGGGAAGGATCTCCTGTAGAGGGTTCTAGAAGTGGACGGGAAGGATCTCCTGTAGAGGGTTCTAGAAGTGGACGGGAAGGATCTCCCGTAGAGGGTTCTAGAAGTGGACGGGAAGGATCTCCCGTAGAGGGTTCTAGAAGTGGACGGGAAGGATCTCCCATAGAGGGTTCTAGAAGTGGACGGGAAGGATCTCCTGTAGAGGGTTCTAGAAGTGGACGGGAAGGATCTCCTGTAGAGGGTTCTTGCTGTGGACAGGAAGGATCTCCCGTAGAGGGTTCTAGAAGTGGACGGGAAGGATCTTCTGTAGAGGGTTCTTGCTGTGGACAGGAAGGATCTCCCGTAGAGGGTTCTAGAAGTGGACGGGAAGGATCTCCTGCAGAGGATCTGAAGGAGCTTCTGACTGAAGACACTCTGTTGTTGAGTTACTGTGCTGTGAAGAGGATAATGAGGGTTTTCCATGATGCTTTTTTTTCCTGAAGTATCCATCTTTGCAAAATCAACTCAAGAGGCTCCAGATCAGAACTCGTCTTCTTTAACAGTTTGTTCATCCTCTTTCGTCACTTGCTCTGATGCTGCTCCCCAACAGGTGACTGCAGATCAGATTTTACACAGAATCTCATAATTTTTGGAATATCTTTGCTAGAAGTACTTGTCAGTCACGTTGGTGTTGATTTAGCAACATTTTCTAAAGCCATTTTCTCTTCAATCTCTTTAACAAAAAAACACATTGTCAAAGATCTATTTTCATTTACATAAGGTTCAAGTGTGATACGAATCTGCACAGTATTACTGAGTTAAGATGTTTCAAATGTTGGTTGACAATAATTGCTTTCAGCGAGAACGTGTCCCGAGGAAACAGATTTATTTCCAGCCTCTCTTGTGTGACCTTTTAGTTAAAGATTTACCCAACACTGTAACACATACATAAACTAGATTGAGTCAATAAAGAAAGAGCTGAGCAGCTCTGCCTTTGGGCAGAAACTTAACATGTAAAACAGTTTATTGTGTGTATAATTCAAAGTTGCTCAATTATAATAACAATATTTCCCCAGTTTGTTAAAGTGTACGTTACCCCACCAGGTTTGGACACATCTGCCCAGTTATTTTATGAAAATGGAGTGACACTGATAAAGATTAACTGAAGTAGAAGAATCACACTGATCTGGCAGAAGTTTTCACACGGGTGAAAATAAGATGATGAGCAGGACTGACATGGCCGAGAGGCTGCTCCTTCAGAATAAAAGCCTCAGCAGGGCACAGCTGCACTAACAATACAAGCTCTCCTACTCTGTTTTCCTGCCTCTGCATTCGGGCCAAGTGTAGTTTGGAGAGCTGTCTGTTTTTATGTTCATGTTGATGAAGAGGAATTAGAGAGGAAATGAGGCTTTTTATGGAGCAGGAGTGCCAACAAATTTACATTGGCAACTACTGTAATGATTTTTACAAATTCCATCTGTTAATTCCAGCTAAAATACATTTATATTCCAGACAAGTCATTCAGACATTTTTCATAAAGCTGTGATGTTTTTATTTTAACTGATTTGAATCTTTAACATTTCTATAGAAAATAAAAAAACTGTTTTTAATTTTATGGCATTTCATTCAACAGTCTCCTTGTAACTTCATTCAAGTATCAACACCTTACGAGCTAGAAACATAAAAACATTTCTTTGAAACAGTTTTAATATAAAGTAGCTGCAGACAAGAAACAGCAAGAAACAATCTGAACTTTAAGATTAGACCTTTTCTGAGAAAGGGCATTCATTCTCGACTTCAAAAAGATTCGCACCAGCAGAGATTATTAGTTCAGTGTGAGCAATTAAGTCCCTGAGCACGGACAGAAAAACAAAGAAAACACCAGGATCAAGTGTGATTTATCTGACTTTTCAACATGTTTATCCTTTAACCCTTTCATCATTCACTTTGTTCTTGGAAACACACTTCATCACTAGAAAACCACATGACTCGAAATGACTTCATTCAGTCAAAAAGATTCACACTTGTTACTGACTTATTGTTCTTAGCAGTTTCAGTGTTGAAGTCATCACATAAGGTCTGATGTCTCTCATTTATGTGTTTTTTACCAGGTCTGATGATGTGAACTTTTATATCTAGTGTGGTAAAAAAGTGAGAAATAGATCTGATATTTCTGGTGACAGATATTGACTGAATTGGGAGCCACAAAGTGGCACTAATATTTGTTCGTTCCCCCTGATTCCTCTAAAAGATGTTGCTTTTTCTGCTCACAGCTGCTCCGTCCTCTCTGAATGTGTTTCAGTCTCCTGTTTCTGTGTCAGGATGTCGTCAGTCCTTTACTACTTTAAAAAATAGATGTTTGAGGTGAGAGCATGAGGAAAGTGTGAATTGCTTTCTCATGCTCTATGCCTGAGAGCTGGCATCCTCAAACGTAGACTTGTTACATGATGTCAGCTGTGTGTTATGCCTGGCTTCCATCAGGCGTGGCTGCGTTATGTCCCGGCTGTGACGTGGATGTTGCAACTGATTCCAGACGTGCAAAACAATTCTTGTGATTTAACATCAGTTTGTTTCAACAGGCCAGAATTAGAAGATTTTTCGCATCATCATAAATTTTTCATAACACACAGTTGTTATCACCACTAAGGAGGTTTTATATTTGGCAGCTTTAGTTTATTTGTTTGACTTTTAACAGGATAACTTGAAAAGTTGTGAACAAATATGGATTGTATAAATAAATATATAGGGGGGAATAAGCTACTTGTTGGAGATCTGTACTCTCCAAGTGCTTTCAGGTAGGATTTGAAAGGTATGGTGATCATTACACCCCCTCCTCCTCCTCAAAGCCCTTTATAACCACATGTCCTCCTTCCTTACAGAATGTCTTCAGTGTTCCATCTTACAAATGTCTGTCCTATGACTTTAACTATCTGCACCCACCACTCAGGACCAAACATGGAGGCTGAGGCTGCAGAACCCTCAACATATCAGAGAATTCACAGAACTCTAATCACTGGTCAAAACACACCTATTTAAAAGAGCTTTTAATGAAATGACTCCTCTACAATGTCTGTTTTTCTTTTTCTTTCATTATTTATATCTTTCTCTATCAGTATGCAAGTGTCTATGACTGTTCAGAGAGATGCTTTGTAAAAGAAATATATATTTTTAAAGAATAGTTAAATCCAACATCAGATTTGAGCCGTTCGGTAATTAGAAAGAGACAATAAACATTATCTTTTGAAAGACACATTTTTTACTCATGACCAACTAAACACATCTGAAATGACAACAAATAAAGGAAAATATTGTCACAGTCTTTACATACAGATGCCCCCTGCATCTTAAAAGAAGATTATAACCCACATGCCCATTTGAATTTAAAAATTCTGCTCTGAATTTACACATTTCAGTGTGCTACATGTTACAATTGTCAGCACACTGGAACACCGACTTTTGTTATCTACTGTTAAGCCAATGCCCACATGTTATATCAGCTTTTAGTCCTCTGACAGCTAGACAATTACAGTGAGGTCATAGAGGTCGAGTTAGTGGTTTAATTGCTAATTTTTTCTTCGAAATTCAAATTAAGCACATCAGTGTTATTTTTTACTGCCGAATGGCAAAGACAGGTCTCACGGGATTCTTTGTACTGCACCCAGAAATACTGAACAGTGAATAATATGTTGAGTTTTAGCTACATTTTAGGATTTTGACGTGACATAAATAGGTAGAAATTTGAAACATAAGAAAGACAAAACAAATACATCGATGTGCTGGGATTCTAAATGTTATGTATATAATGAGAATATATATACATATATGTCCGGTTTCGATCGAGTCTGAAACTACGTGATTGGAAATCGGACCCGATCACATGATCAGATCTGGACCTAATACACACAGACACACACACACTATACACTGTACTTATAGTGCAGATCACCGTTGTGTAATCGTTAAATGTACTAGATCCATTCATCAAAACCCCAATGAGAGTACGGGCATCAAGAGGCATAAAAATTCCATCTAAAGAGAAGAGAAAAGGGAGACCATGCTGGGTAATGTGTCCATCACCTCATCCAATCAAAATGTGCACAGGAAGAAAAAGGCCGTGGCATGAAAGAAGCAATGTAATCACAGCTTGTTTCTCTGGGACGGCAGGAATTCTCACACAGGAGTGCAGCCTTAATGAAACATGTCAGGGGTCGATATGACTGAACAAGTGGAGGCTTAGAACAATCCTTGGCAGATGAGCAGCAAGCTAAAAGTCTGACTAAACATTCTGGCAATTTGATTTATCCCCCAAGTTACACAAATCTATAAAGAATACTGACAGCACATCTCATCCATTAAACTTAGGAGTATTTTACATACGTGTGTCTGTTTTCCATGATTTAAATCCATTTTACAAATTTATACAAAGTCACAGAACTCTCGCCCCTCCCGTCAGGTAGAATTCCTAAGCCACGCCCCCCCGGGTTTGGAAACACATGTAGCCCCAGAAGATGACAGAGTGCAAGACACTGGTCCGCAGTTCATTCAAGTACCGTAACATGGTGGAATCACCGGTAAGTGAAAACAATATAACAACAAACATTAATTGTTACTTTGTCCTGAACCTGACGTGGAACCAGCCGACGGCTGTTTCTCCTGCTGTGACATGGTAGAGCGGCGAACACTCCCAGCAGTGGTGTGCTGCGGTAATATGTCTCAGTTTTTTAGGAGCACAGAAGCCAAATAAATACGGAAGTCCGTATGGCTGGAGAGACTGTCCAATCATTCCTTTCGGGCCGAACCATTTGATTGATTGATGTTTGCAGACAAATACGGGAGAACCACTTATTTATTATTATTATTATTTTTTTTTTATCTTCACAACATATTTTTCTCCATGCTGTGTTAAAACGTTTTTAATGGGCATGAAAAAAAAAAAACATGTTGAGCTAATTTGTTATGCAAATTAAGGATAGCAGATTTAAAATTTGAAATCATCACTTATTTATGCTATAAATATTGTATGAAATACTTTATGTTATCAATTCAATATAGGATTTAGTAAATATTAAATCATTAACAAAACAATATGATTATTTCAACTTTGCTACTTTTTATTCTTTTGTGGCTGCAGTGTAAAGTAAAATAACTTTAAATGTCAGTCTATTATCTACAGAAACAGTAAAGACAGATCAATCAGAATAAAAAAGAAGACGATTCAGTCCTTTAGGTTGCAGACAGCTGACTGCTTGTACAGAGAGAAGAAGGAAACATATCAAAAAGGTGTCTGAAGCTGTGGAGTTCTTCACCTGCCGCAGCAGCTCAGTAACAGCAGATCCCATCACGCCATCCATGTTTCTCCTGCTCCTCACTTCCTGTACCAGTTTTATTTTTAGCAGCAGCCACATTTCTGTGAGCAACTAAATGGAGCATCTAAGCAAGTAAAGATAAATAACATCACTTAATGTATCAGAGCGAATATCAGAGCGGTGACTGGCCCTGCATAAATCTATTATTTGTGATTGATTGTTTTTGACTTGCTGTGAAGGGTAACCAATCAGGTGTCAGTATCTCTTGATGAGCTGCAGGGCCAGTTCAAATTACTTTATGATGCACTGCAGCACAGACACCATGATATCATTAATTAAATACATGATAAATAGATGTTTTTAATGATAGAAATGTATATTTTAATTGAAAACTAATTTAATTATTCGGCATGCTTTTTATGTATATAATTGGTCCAGTCTTCATGTTAGCTGAGTAAAGAGATGATGAGGAATGGCAGGATTTATCTTCCCAACAGCGAGGTGGATGAAGTTGTTGTTCAGTTTGGATGTTTAGACCTGGCGGCTCTCCTACAACTCCCACCCCACTCGACCCATCCCCCGCCAGGTATAAAAAACTGGCAAAACTAAGCGGCAGGCAGATATATGATCCTGGCGGTTTTGTGTGGTATCTGGGTCTTTTGGATGTCCATAAAGATTGTGAATGTGACATTTGGATCCCAATTTACATGTACAAAGTATAACTCACATTGAAGTTGCATGTAAAACATGCCTAAAGGGATATTATTCCATTCACATTCAGTGATTTCACTGCTGAATCTGATCATGTTAAATGCTTATTTGGAAATATAAATCATTCAAACAGATAAATAAAAGAATGAAGAAAAAATAAATATGCAAATAAACTAAAGGCCACTTAAAAAGAAACTGGAAAAGGAGTGATCTATTCTACATCTTTTTAATCCTACATACTTAAGCAATAGCTATTTCGATTTCAGTAATTTCAACATGACATGATCAACCAATATGTAAAAGTAACTAAATAACTGGAAATAATTATCAGATTACATTTTCTAATTGACTTTATGTTTTCATGAAGCTAATTGTGGATCTGGACTTTTGATGTGAATTGGACTTGTTTCTGTTTAGTGTATCTTGAATGTAAAATAAATTACACACTAAATTAAACCAATATAATATAAATCTAAATAACTGAAGTTGTTGGCACACAGTGATTGAAAGGAAATACACGAAAAATACAGGAAAACCTGAAAAATAAAACAAAACACACTCAAAACTCTGAATTATGACAAGTTGTTACACACCAGCAAAATTAACACACCATCAGATTTCTGCACTTTGGAAAACTGATCACCTTGTATTTATACTTAAACTGAGATACACGAGGACATTGTTTTCTTCTCACCTTTCAACTGTTACACAATTTTACAAAACTGAAAACAGAAACTCTCCTTTGTGTCACCCGCTATATTCTGTTGTGTACGTGTACAAACTATTTTTGTTTATAGTGCAGATATCAATGAATAAATCATATTTAAAACATCTGTTTAAAAGAAAATTAATATTCAGCAAGATCAAATAAAGCCAAACGCAACAATTATAATAAAATTCTTTCATGTTGCATCTGGATGCAAATATAAAATCCTCTTAATGTTAGCCACCACACAAAAAAACATTTGTTTACGTTAATCTATACAGATTGCTTTGATGATTAGTGTAAAAGCAAAATAAAAGACACAACCTCTTGATATTATTATTGAAATTATCATGGAAAAACACTTTAACATGTTCAATAAAAATGATGAAGAACGTCATATCACTCAGTTATTTTCTTCTTTAAGTTCTGCTTTTGAAAAGTAGATGAAGAGAAACAAAATACTTTGGATTATTTTAACAATAAATATCTTTTAGTTACGTCTGAACACAAAGAAAACTAAAAACGCTTCATTCTGAATCAAAGAGGTGGCGTCACCTCACATGCTGCTAAAGCGGTTCGTTCATGTCAGCAGAAGCAGCCAATTAATAAAAAACATTATATTTTAGATTTTTTCTGTAAGGCGCAGCAAGTCATAATTAAAGTTCTAGCACATTAGTAATTTATTCACTGTAAATGGAGACAAGATTTCTCAAAAAAGGGGGGGGGGGGGTAACTTGTGAAATAGTGACATCAAATACTAAGAATTAGCAGACTCTGAATCTGTGGAGTTTGAAATCTTTTCACAAGGAGGGGCCACGTGTTTGGTCCCCTGAGGCTCCACATTCTGGTTCTCACACGTGAAAAGTGTCACATATATGTGCAATGCTCTTCAGGTCATTTAGCTTCTATTTGATAGGCTGCTGCTGGGGTCGACACTTCATCCACAGACATGCAGTTACTTATAAAGTTTTATGGTCAAGTGACATTTTAAGATTTATGTGTTGACAGAATCAGTGATTTACTGGAAACAAACAAAATATTATCTTATCTTGAGTATAAAATGAGCAAAAATAATCAGTGTTAAAAGAAAACTATATAAGACTGTGTTAAGGTTTTATTCATATGAGTATGAAATTTATCTCTGATTTTTTTAATCGAAACTGTTGATTGTTTTCAGAAACACGTCTTCAGCCTCCAAAAATTAAATAAAAAAAAACAAAAAAGCAGCTCAGGAAAAACTTGTGTAAGTTTCTTAGTGTAAGGGAGTGTCAAATGTTTGTGTGTGACAGTAAATTTACAGCTCACATTTCCGTCACATGGTGAGAAACACGCTCTCTTACTGACCTCAATTTCATCGTTTTCGTTGTAATAGGCAGAAAAAAAAACCTGAGAATTTTATTGATCTTCCAGTGACAGCACATGCTTTTATATTGCTTATTTAAATAATCACTTTACTATCAGATACATACATTTTTATTTTTATATGAAATTATTTTTCACATTGGCAGCATGTGACAGAGAAAAATAAGATTTCAAGATGTCATGATTGTCATGATCACAAATATAAATGTTTGCAGATTTTTCAGGCATTGTTACTTTCGGTGAAGCAAAGTGTTTATGCAGGAGGATATATAAGCTTAATAAATGTTCTCCTATACCAATAACTGCGGTGTATGTTGCTATTGGGAAAGTAAATAAAGCTTTCCTGAAAACTGATGTGACATGATGCTTTACTGCGTTACTTTGTCAGGGTTCTGCTTTCTGTGTCTGATACCAGCCAACAGAATCAGTAACTTGGTGTCTGGACAAGAACAACTTTTTTATTTGTGATCTCACGGCCGAACATTTTTCTATATAAATTACATGCATTGACATTTTCAGAATGTTTGATTCTTCCATAACTGGGCAGAGTTGCATTCCTTTTTATTTTTATTTGCAGGGTTTGGCGGGGTCATATGTGAGAGTGAGCACAATGACTTCTGTTTCCTGTTACTGATAAGGAGCTTTGCTGGAATGCAGTGTTTTCATTTCTCCAAACAGATCAGAACCAGACATGCAGAAATGTTCTTTTTGGAAAGCAGGAGAATTTCTCCAGCTTTTCCTCGCACACATGTGTCCTTTTCTTTATATTGAATGTATATTCAATAAAAAATGATATGATAAATCTTGGTTTTGGTTCTTCTGTGCCTTCGAAGACCATTAGAACCCTTAGTCTTCAACAGACCTTTGTTGACTAACTTCTCTCTAATTTAAAACATTTGTATTGCATTAAGAAGTAATTTAAAGCTCAACATATTGCCACTCCCTTGTCATCTTTAAAAAACACTTCATGTAATAATACATATCCATCTAATAAATCTCTTTGAAAATTGAAATAAATTCTTATTTTCTTAGTTTGTCTGTAACTCACCTGGTCCAGGAGAAGCTGAATCCTCACTCTTCAGTTTCCTTCCCAACTGCTCAGTTAGTTACTCTTTCATTTTATCCATTAAAGCACCAAAAAACACAGAGAAAACACATTGTAAAAACCTGCAAAACATCCTTCACGTTTATGGAATTGTGTAAGGTCTCTGTGTACAAGTCAAAAACACTCAGTGTTAATTGTCAGAAAACATTCATGGGAACAAAAGAGGAAAAACACAGTTTGGCAGTAAAGACACAAATCAAAGGCCAAAAGCACAAGAAATCCAGCAGTGAATGAAGCTTGAAATAATGAGTTTTCTTTTATGAATTCAGTTGTAAATAATGCACAAGTAATTTGTTAGATACACAATAAACCAATTAAATGTGCCACTGAAATATAAATGTATTTTAAGTTATTATACCCATGTTAATATTTCAATAGTTTAATGGTTCCTTTAAATAATAATTAAAAACCATCAAAAGTTCTGCAAAGATACTGTAACAGTATTAACGCTTTTATCAAAACTTAGTAACAATAAGTGGATTTATGAAACTTTCTTCAAGCTGCAGAAGACGTGTGAATACTATGAGTTTGTTTCAGAAGAAGAACCAGTTAGTTGAACATCGACTCATTTTCTTCTTTTTTTCAAACTCAAACAAAGCTGGATGAAGAGATTAAGTTCCTTTTGGAAATCAGAAACAACTTTATTTGTCCAAGTATGTTACGCATACAAGTAATTTGGTTCCGGATCACTTTTCCTTTGTACAGATTCAAGATTCAAGATCCTTTATTTGTCACATGCATAGTTATACAGGTACAACACACAGTGAAATGTATCCTGAACCGCAGACAGACATATAAGATATGAGACCGTGTTGGACATAGAACACGCACGAGGTATTTTAGCAACATTTTACCACAATGAAAGTCTAGTTAGTGGTTTGAGGTCAGGTAGAACAGAGCAGGTATATAACATTATTTTTAATGATAGAACTGGTTATTGACTTGTTAGGAGAGTTAAACATGTTTGATTAACATGGTGTCGGCCTGTGGGAATTGTTTTTTTTTTTGTCTAGTGGTTTTGGCGTACAGAGATCTGCAGCGCCAACATGAGGAGAGAAAGAGGTGAGATCCTGGGTGAGAAGGTCCCTGCGGATGCTGCCTGCTCTTTTCCTGACTCTGGAGGAGTAAAACCATGTCTAGCATGCTGCTAGCTAAAAGCTGCAGCATAAGACGTATCAAACCACAAGATACTCGGTGCGCTGTTGCCATGTGCAGTGCGGAAGGAAACAGGAAGCTGTGCTCTATAGGCTAGTTTGTTGGCCAATCTGATTCCAGCAAATTAGCATAATGAATATTAATAAGTTGGAGCCGAAGCCAGACGAATCTTCATGCAGACATATTGAAAGGTCTTTAATCAGTGTTGCCTAACATATTTAGATAAAAATGTTTCATATTACAGGTTAATACTTCAGAAATAACCCAAAAGCCATGAAATTTGTTTGAAATGGCCTCTTTAACAGCTGGATCTCTTGAGGAGTAGTTGTTGGTGCGGGAGAATAGCAGGGGGACAGGACACATCCCTGGGGGGTGCCGGTGCAGGTGGTCTGGGTGCTGGATGTTCCCCAGCCTCACCTGCCTTAAGATGTAGTGGATGGTTCTGGTCCCATCTCATTAAAACAATGCTGGCATTAACTTTATGGGAGTTACAGGAGTTTTACTGTAATCACACACAAATCTGTGTGCAATTCTCATATTTTAGCATTACATAGCTAAACGTGCACAGATGTCATCAGAGTTTTTGTTTATTAATTTTAAGTTTTACTCATAGAGTCCAGGTCCAATCAGGTCTGAGATGTTTCAGTGGAATAAACAGTTTCAACAGTAATTACTGGAACTGATTGGAACTGATTATTGATGTTTTTCTTCTTTTTAGAGACCATTTTACATCAAATTTAAGAAAAACCTTCCTGCCGTCAGTTTTTGTTTCAGTACACAAGAATATTCAAATTAGAGAACCATTTTTACAAAGATGCACATTTCTTTCTATCTGCTGAGCTAAATGGCAGTTTTAGTGTTTAATTTTCTACTGAATCTTTTGTTGTTCAGTGATCTGTTTCAGGGAGAGGAACTTTTTGCGTTGCTATTTGGGACCCTGAGATCACGTCCTTGACATTTTTAACAGTTTGGTGGGAGATTTTAGTCTCCATTATAAAACTTACACCTAAAGGGTGTTTTTACAAGCTGCTCTGCACAGTAACTTGGCTTTTATGCCAATTATATATAAGCTAAGAACTATTTATGGGATGGATTTTAAATTTGTTAAACATTAATGGCTTTTCTAACTGAAGCTGTTCTGATAAATACAGCTTTCAAAAAGGTTGCCCGTGTATTTGTGTCATTAATAATCAATTTTAATATGATAATTTTAACAGTTTTCTTATCTCTACAGGTGTTTTTAAATGTATATGTTTCTACTGTAACCCTTCAGTACTGTTGTGCTGATCTGCAGGAATGATTGTAAGAAAAGATTAAGTATACCTTGTTGAGTGTACATGACCTCAGTGCTAATCTGTCAAAATGACTTTTCTGGACTGAAACAAGACATGTCCTCTCACGAGTCTCCTTTAGCTTGCAGGTTAATCTTCACAAAGGTCAGAGCGTGGAGCAGAGCGCAGGCTTGGACATGTGGAGTCCCCTCTAACATGAAGATAACCAAACAAAACTCTGCAGCTCACCTTACAATTTTAAGGTCATAATATTCTTACGTCTCTTTGGTTCAAGCTTTGACAAATGTAAACACACTGAAAAAATTTAAAAAAACGCCTGAAGCTGCTTTAAAAGGGAAAATAACTCAAATTTGAACCCAATCAAGAGAGCCTAATATACAGTATAGGGTTGATAAATTTTTTTCATTTAAAATAAAATCAAAAAACTGTATAATAATCTAATAATTTTTTTATATGTGCTAGTTCCTATTTATTTATTTGGACGAGAGGCAGGGTGATGTTTACTCCTTAGACAAGATATAACATATTTGTTTGTCCAACATGTTTCATAGTCTGAACGTGTGTTGTCAACCTGAGCAGATATAAGAACATCTTTTTGAAAAGTACGAGTTTAAATAAAATGAAAAGAAAAACAGCATTTGAAAGTAATCTTTACTGGGACTAAAGTTTTATTAAAAAATATGTTATAATTTATGCAACACTGGATATGTCACTTAAAACCTTATTCTTACAATGTAAAGCAGCTGATCTGAGTGGAAACAAACATTTTCTGTTATAGAGGATCATTTTTAAGATGAAGTGTTTCCTGTCCTGAAGCTTTAACATTTTTCACATACCTGCATGAGAAAAAGATTTTAGCACGTCGTCATTTTTGGTTTAGCTGTTGTTGTTTTTGTCATTCTGTTGTCTTGGTTCTGGGTTACACCGGAAGTGGAGCAGTTCTGGTTCACAAAAGTCAGAACACATTTTTTCACTAAGTTTTAAAATGAATAAGAACCTTAAAAGTACCTGACTGATATCTCAGTTCAACTATTTATAAACAATTGGTAAAAAAAAAATAGAATATATTAGATACATAGAATAACACTGATATAGTGCAAACCTTCAGTTTGAGGGTCTGAGTGGGATCTACTGTTGATCTATTCTCCTAATTAAAAACAACCAAACTATCTGCTCTCTGATTGGACAGTTTGGTTTGAGAGTAGCTGATGTTTCAGGAAAAAATTTCAACTTGTTGAAGTTTGTGTTCTGACTTTTAAACGTGTTCTTTTTAGAATCTGTATATTATTTACTGTTTTGTTCTGGGTGTGTTTTGTGTAAACGTATTGTATTTTCTTGCACACATGCACAAATTACTTCCTGAACATGCAGATTCATTTCACATGAGATAAGAGCAAAAAAAAAAAAGAAAGTCACTTGCTGAAAATCTTAATTACTCTGAATTAAGCCATTACAAATCCTCCTTGGGATGTTGTGCTGGCTCAGAGTGTAATGAGTGAAAATGTATTTCTTCAGCCTAAAAAAAGGCTTTGAACTAACACTCTGACATTGTTGGTAATTGGGCTTTTTCTGTTTGATAATACGACGAGAGGACAGTATAATACTACTGTAATAGTAAGAATGAATCTGTAGTAAAGGTCTGAGTCATTTTACTGGCAGTGAATAAAACTTAATGTCATACTGACTCTCATGAAAGTTGCTGTGATGATAATTTACCCAACAATGCCATAACATTACGCAACATTTTTTTCTTAACATTACAATAATTACAGCTTGTTCTTTAAATGGCATTTATGTAATCAGGATGAGCTGAATACAGAATCAGGTGCAGTGACGGCGTATTAATTTGACTGAATAAGGCTGCCTTTTTGTTTTGTCTTTTTTCAGTAACACAACCGTAATAATTACCCCAGAGACGCATGAAGAAAGGTCAGCCGCACAATTTTTTTTACCTGTTTTGTTGATTTACTCTGTTTGCTGTGATCAATTAGATAATTTTGCTAATTCAAATACCCCTATTTAAATGACACTAATCACACTGCCAGTACCTGGTGAAAACTGTTAACTCATCGCCTCTGATTGTTTTGATGTAACAGGAGAAAAAAACAGACAAAGGGATTAACTCTTTTTTATTGGTTGTTGCAAAATCTTGGCACTAAACTTGCTTTTGTTTAGTTTTTTTACCTATAGTGAATATGTAATACTATTAATGTTCTTAATATTGAATACAATACCATATTAGGTGTTTAAATAATATAACTAGGAGCAATTTATGGTGCACAATGAACAACCTATAGACACCGTGTGATTCACCCAGTAACATGAGTCACCCTTTAAATATGGCTTGGGTAAACTCTTTCAGTGAAAGCTGGAGTTCATGTACATTTATTTAAATATCAATTACATTAAATGTGTCTTTTTCATCTGTGGGAAGCTCCTCTTCACCCCTACAATCAGGGTGCAAATTAGCAACAATAGGGGAGGTCGGTATATTCTTCATATGAGGGCATTTCCATCCAATACAAGCACCTGCTTTTGACTGAAGTCTTATAATTAATCTAATTGTTCTTATTTTCATGTAACATCTGCCATATACAACAGAATTTCCACATGGTTCACATAAAACACAATTATTCTTCTAATCACTTGTCGCCTATAAAGTGTTGTGAAACACCAGTAAAACAGACGTTTAATATACAACAGACCCACATTATGTACCACATCTAACATCATATTAACAGAGACAGAGACCTTTTAATACTGTATGTAATCTTTAAAAAAAATATTTCCTATTGGAAATAGTCTGTAAAAGGAAAAATATCCTGGTTCAAATTGAACATTTGTTGTTTTTTAGGACACGGAAAGATCATATGTACAGTATGTTTGGGTAACCTCCCCACAAAAAAGTGCTCATGAAGATCATACCAAGCATACCATAGTCTGTTATTAGAGGGGGGGGGGGGTTACATGTTTAATGCTTGGCCCTCAGTAATATAGATGGGGTTCATCACAGCAACACAGTATGACAGAGCTCATGGCAGAAAAGCCTTGGACACATCTAAGAGAAGTCGTTTACTCCAGATAAAAAGTAACAACAGCACTCCCAGACTGAAACAAATGAATGAAGATTAACATATCTCACCCATGCCAGGCATTGTAAGTACATGCTGCTGTTGTGTAATTACTTTCACTGAGGAATATCTTCTTCCAAAACATTGACAGGATTTGGAGGAAGCTTCTCTCTGATAAATGAAACATTCACGATTTTTACCAAAGTGTATCCAAAATTATCAAGAGTGTCTCAGACTAGCAAAAAGCAATCCTTTCAATTTAAGGATTCATCCACTGCACCACTGCTTCTCTCCCTGTTCCAGCCTCCCTGAGGACTCTCCTGTCAGCTGCTCAGTGCTGGCTCTTCTTCAGCAATGGGAGTGAGGTAAATTGAATGGGAACAAGGAGGAAACAATGGTTAATTGGCTTTTACGACATGCAAGTTACCATGACAAACAACTGGCCACAGTAATTACGCTTTTAGATGTGAAGAAAATAAAGTTTCTAAGTTTAGTTAAAACCAAATTGCCTTACTTTCACAACTAGGTGATGATTTTAGAGAGAGGTGAAACAAATATATCATTCTCTATTTGTTTAACTTTACTTTGACTCAACTCATTTTAAGTTCTCCTTTAAGCTTTTCATGTTCCTGTTCATGAAGGAAACAACTGGCATTTGCAAATCTGACATGGATGTAAGATTCCACATGTTTGTGTAAATATGTAGGATTTATGGATAAATGGATGAAATAGAGTTGTAATTTTTTAGAAATAAAAGTGCAAATAACTGAAGATGTGTGTTTAGCAAAAGATTATTCAATTTTCTAAAACGCTAAGCAGCATTTTGTCCCTGTGTCAGGTCTTTCAAAAATCAAAATGTTTAATAATCTAAACTAATTAGATAAACATTGTAATAACTGTAACATACCTATTATTTAAAATAAAATAATTTTGAATATTTTGATAAATAAATTAAATTGTCTTACTCTGATATCAGCATGTGTTAGTACATTACACTCTGCTGTGTGCCTTGTGGATGTTCAATTTCATGCATTAATAACAGGTATAAGAGAAAAAATCCTGCATTCACCAAAAAATGTAAACTATGAACAAGAACTTAATTTTGTTCTCATAAAAACAAACAAAAACAACATATGTAGCAGAATATTTGAAGAGTGTTTAGCTGAAAAAGCTGTGACGTTTTGTGTATGTCACTATTAAAAACAGCTTAAATCAATAATGTGGATTCCGTGTCAGTGACCAAGCTTTTCCTTAGAGATTAGGTTGTACAGATAGATGTGTGGACATTACATGCTGGTGGACTCTGCAGTCATTACATTACTTTCTGTCATTTAGGAAACTAATTTTCATTTTTTTAATGAATCACAAAGCTTTGATGAAGATTTAGAATTATTTAGAAAGCAGGACTTTAGTTTTTCATTTGCACAGGTACATGGAGTTCAGTGACTGAACATGAGTTAAAGTGATAGCTTCAGAATGACAAGCAGCTTGCTGAGAGACCCTTGAGCTTGTTTGTCTGCTCTTAGAAAACAAGGCATCAGCATGAAAGCTCACAAAAATGTCTTGACCTTTTTGAAAACCACCCACTTAACAGGCAGATGTGGCTTTATAGAGATACATATTACATCTGATTCAGTGTTTTCAGTCTTGATGTAATACCCGATATGCTTTGATCCAGTTACAACAGGTTATAATCCCAAAGGCCACTCATAGAGCTTATTATTTTCTTTGTAGCTTATTCTGACAGCACAGCAGGACACTTTACGCTGCTCCTCTTGTCTTTTCAATGTTGTGTGTCTTTCTAAATGGATGTATACATACAAAAACACGAACACTTGAAAAGAGCCTGCAGTTTCCGTGACACTTCACAACAAACACACTAAAAACCGAGTGCAGTCTTGTACTTGGCGAGATAAAGAACAGTCTTGTATGTTCAAATGCTTTTCCCTCATCTGCTGCAGAATGATAGATTTTAGGCACATTGTTGTCAAGTTTTCATGCTTTGAAAACAGATTTAATTCAACTAAATAACCCACTATGGATATATAAAACAATTATTGTTACAGCCATCAAGCTTAAGATGGGACAATTTTGATCACATTATATTTATTGCCTATGCCAAAACGTGGCTCTCCTAAAAAATAAGTCGTTTTAAGGCTACATAATTGCATCAAGGCATAGTTCAAGTGTGGCCAGTTCTGCTTTTGATTTTTGATGACTAAGTCACATCTGTGTCCCCACATTGTGGAAACTCTGTCACCTTTGCCACCATGCACCCCCGTGTTCTACCCAGTAACCATATGAGCTGCCACTATCAGTTTTCTGTGTGTTCCTTGACCTATCATGCTCTGCTACATGTAGGGAGCCTACTTCATTTCAGATACAAGATCTCTCCAAGTTCTCGGAAAAAACCACTGGGCTGAGTTCTTATGTCAAAGCAGCGTCCTGTGTGCAGGGTTGTTTCCTTGGGATTGGAATCTTTAATGTTTCTTGACAATCCATCTGCTTCATATCAGGTAATTAATGAGTCTAACTAGATATGGAAAAATAAGAGCCTCTCCAATGATCTTCATTGTTTCTATAGAAAAGGCAAATTCCTCGGGGACATCCCAGTCCAATTTCATTCAGAAAATAACATGTGAAAGTGTAATCTGCCTTGACAGTTGGTGGACAAATAAACCCCAACTCTCAAGTCCGTGGTTTACTTGCTGTGCTTCACCTGAGTGTTCATGCCCAGAGCAGCTTTCACTTTCCTCACCCATCCATTCATTCCCTTCCAGTGCCTGCTGTAGCGCCTGAGGGAGAGAGAAGTGTTATTTTGAGATCATGCTGGCTTTTTTTTTAGAGATGTGAAGCTGTCTGATTTTATGCATTATCTTTCTTTTGTAGCCCCAGGAGGATGCTTAAATTCCTCTTTTCTTTGACACTTGTGCACCCAACAAATTACTCTTGTCATGCCGTCATTTTATTGATTGTTTGTGACAGTTTTTGTGTTTTATAAAACTCATCACGCCTGATTAGAACAGAGGCATAGCCAGGGTTAAAATCAAGTCTTTGGAGGAAAGAAGCCTCAAGAAAATGACTGCATTGGTGTTTGGATGTCAGAGGAGCATGGACACAAAGCTCCACGTCAGAACTACTGTTCTTTAAGCCTCATTAAACCCTGCTGGTGCGTGGACACCTAGAGTTAGACTGGCAGGCAAGAAGAGAGGCAGATAGCTAAAATTGCAGGTAGAAAGATGAGTAAGCACACAAGCATGCATGAGCAGTGGGCTCCTGACAGTAACCCACCATTGTTTTTCATGCACCCCACATGCTTGATTAATTAGCACAGACTGGCTGAATGGCCCTGTAAGATGCACAGAATAGGCAAATGAGGCTAAGTACTGTAGAAAAAAAGGTAAAAGAAAGATAAAGTAAAGAACAGGAAGGGAGGACTTTTGGGTATGCCAAAACAAAATTAAATTACTAAATACATTGACCTTTCAAAGTTCTTCTTTTTAGAGGTTTCAGTAGACTTTGTTTTAAGAAAAGAAACGTTTATCCACCTTAATATAATCATGGTTTTAATGCAAAATTCATTTAAACAATTCTCCCTTTTCAATCACGCAGCTTTGAATGTAAATATAACAAATATTGAGTTGATTTCTCAGTTCTCAGGGTTTAAACTCTGAGTTTATACAGATTTCCAGAATTGTTAATTGAAAGAAGAACAAAGTTATTAGAATATAAAATCTCAATCAGCAACTGTTTTAAATTAGATTCAAAGCTTTGGCAGTCATATGTTACACACTGATATGTAAGTAATTCACTCAAGTACGTAAATATGTAAAATGTCATTTATATAGCAGTTTTCACATATAGATCACAAAGCACTTGATAGAAATGAACAAAAAAAATAATTAAAAGAGATAAAAAATGCCACGACAATTAAATCTGTGAAACATTGAAATTAAGAATCTAACTGAAAGATTTTTAAAAGTAAAATAATAGCATCAATGCCACAAATAGGTATAAGAAATGCATTTTACTGTGTGCATAGTCTGACTGAAAAGAATGATTACTGAAGTTAAACAGCAAAGATGTGGGACCTTTTGCAAACCTTCATCCCAAAGATCTAAGTATCCAAGAGGAAAGAAAAGGTTTCAACAGATCTAAAATGTGCTGATGAGTCTGACCATGTAAGGCTCTAAAACAAGAGGTTTATAAGGGATTCTAAAATGTACTTCTTCAAATGGGTAAAAAGACATACCAATGTAGGAAAACCAAAAACAAAGAGATGTGGCACATTCTGTTTGTACCAGTTAGAATTCTTGCAGCTGTTTTGTACCATCTAAAGCTAGTTGACTTCTTCAAATGAGTAAAAATACATTTTCAGAAGTCAAAGTGGATTGAAACAAAAGGCCAATGGATGAGATGTCTTTGGTTCCCGAACAAGGCAGGATGTTTTCCATGGAACTTTCTCCTGGGTGAGACTGAGGTTGAAGATACGCTGCAGAATCCCACATAGCTGATCTGCACAAGCCTTTAGGACTCTGGGACTAACACCATCTGGACCAGCTGCCTTGTTCCTGTTCAGTCTCTCCAGCTGTTTCTTTACTTAACTGCAGGATACAGACAGGTAGAAGTGGACATGAGGTTTGTCTGATGTTGGAGAAGAAGCCAGTGTCCTTGTTGCCACCCCCTTCCACCTGTCTGTACAAGCTATCACCATGTGTTGTGCTATTCTAGAATCTAGAAAAAGAGTTTAATAAAGCATGAAAAATATATGATGCAAACACAACAATGGCAACATCTAGCAACAAAACAAGGATCTGACAAGAAAGAAGTGAAAACCTGAAATTATATATGCATTGCTTGTTGTATTCATAAAGAAGAAACCACAACTGTAAATTGTATTTTTTATATGTGAAATCTTGAAGTTGTAACTTTTTAACTTGTATTCCATAGAGAATACATGTTTTGTATTTGATTTTGGTAGAAACATTAGTTTTCAAATTGCTAGTTGTGCACCAAGTGATTTTTGACAGTAATCTTATCCCATATCTTAGCGCATCAAGGAGGTTTGTGTCCTTCGATGGTTGAATGCTTTTGCCATTATTGTCAGTCAGGACTTGAATCCATGTCCACATACTGTAGGAGCAGTTGTTATTAAAATTGTCCTCAGTTCTATGTTTACATTTCAGTCTGGCCTCATTTGAGATGCTGGTTTCACCCTTATCAAGAAAGCAGAAAGGTAGGTCTGGTTCTAAAAACATTTCCCATTAATAGTATTGTGAGATTGTGAGATAGGACAAGCCTGTTTGTGGCTTTGTTGCACTGGGTCTCTTTGGAAAAAAGTCTTGGTCTCTTTTTCAGTGTTTGTCCTCCCGAGGGAATGCTATTATTGAATTTGGGCACGCAGTTTTCAGAGCAAAAGTTCATACAGCCCAGAACAGCAGATTGAGTCGGCTCCTTCTTTCAGCACATCCAAGTTTGTGCAGTCAAAACAGTCCTAAAGTACTGATACTGTAACTTCATTCCAGACAATGTTTTAAGTTACTGGAATTATTCTGCTTATTTGGAGGTTTATAAGATGGTTTAGATGAGAGAATTGGGTCTGACAAACCCAAATGAGTGCTTGGTGCTCCTTATTTTGGTCTAAGGCTAATCTAAATTTCGAATGTTTGGCTGCAAAGTTCTGTTTTGTGGATGTTTAGCATAAAAGTCCCCCTCATCATCCAAATATTCTGGATGGGCATTTTGATGTACAGCATTTGGAAGTTAATTCTGGGTGAAGTTCATCAACCACGCAAGTACTCTGCTGAAAGATCACAGAAATTATTAACCTTTCCAAAAAATGATTTAAAACAATAAGTATTGTACTATTCCATCAGATAAAATGCTCTATATAGTGAATTGTTGAACATTTCAACATAACACCAAAATAATGGTAATAAACTCTGGAAAGAACTGTGAAAAAAAAGAGCCAAAATTTGAATGGCTACTTCAAATTAATTCTGACAGCCTCTTGGCTACATTAAATTAATTTTCTGTTGATGCTGTTTAAACTGGATGAAGCGTTTTTGCCAGCCACTACGTTGCATCTTTTGCATGAATAAACAAAACAATGTAGTTTGTTTTAATATCCCAATTTCAAAAGAGCTGTGACGTTGGGTTAAATGTTAAAACAGAATACAATGATTTGTAAATCTCAAAAACCCATATTTTATTCCCAGTAGGACATAAACAACATGTTAGAAACTGATATTTCATCATATTTTATAAACATTATTACATTTTTATTTGATGGCATTTCATTATGTTTTACACATCTTTTCAGAATTTCCGGGAATTAGGGTTGTATTTAAAGGTATGTTATATATTTTCATAATAATTAATTATAAAGTAATTATTTAAAATGTGTTTTCTTTACTCAGTCAATATAATAATTATATTTAAGACATATTTGTGCGGGCAAACACAAACACAGAGACATAAACATAAACTTGTAACGGAAAAAAAAACTTATTTAAATATAAATAATTTTATCGTGGTGAAAACATGGTTTAAGCATGGTTGACTGATTAATATTTACTTTCAGTCTTTAGCATTATTTTAGGATGTTGCAGTTACCGCGTAGATCATTTGACAGGGATGGTCTTTAAACTTCAGCACTGTCAGAACTTGTGACTAGTTCCTACCATCAAATACACTCATTTATTAAAGAGGCCCTTCCATTAAAAAAGGTTTTTCTGAGGTTTCTGTTGAATCTTTTAGCTCCACAGGTGTTCTTACCTTCATAGTGGGTGTGAAAACAGGTCAACAACTTCTCTTTCAATTTTAATCTCTCAAACTACGCAGGTAGCGATAACACCCGAGTTTTCCCTAGCCTGACCAATCAGATCCTCCTGCATTATGTTCAAATGCAGAAGGGTCTGACACTGGAGCCGCACCCGATCATTTCCGCGTCAAATTTTTTGACGGACCAATTACATATCACCATTGTTCTGCGTCATCCTGAAAACACGGAACTTGCGTTTTCCACCCAGAGCACAACATTCAACATGGCGGACTTGGCTGTGGATGAAGTGTTTACTTCTGTGTTTGCACAGTGTTTGCTTGGGGTGGTCAAATACCTGAACCGAGTGTGCAATGACACCTCGTATTCGCAAGTTTTTGACACAAAAGCGACAACTGTCATTAATATTCGTCTTTTCTCCTCCATTAAACATGGCTCGGTAGCTACCATTACGGCTCCGCTCGCTAAACCTTTTGTTTTTATTCCGCCTCGTGTGTATCCGCTTTAGCGTCACATAGGTTGTGTCACTTCCGGGATTCTGTGATTGGTTCTCTCTCAACTGGCTAAGCCCACCTTCGAAATTGAGAGACAGCGGTTCAGCTCCAGGCCTTCACGTCTTTGTAAAGTAATCTGTGAAAGACGTGAGGGCCTGGTTGATCAGGTAAAGTTCTCCCGAGTCCGAACGGCCTGTATCTGATTCGTCACAACTCCTTTGTTCATTAGTATTCATCAGCTCCCGCAGTTGAAACCACGTCTAGCATGGCTGGCTAAAAGCTGTAGCATAAGACGTAGCAAACAGGAAGAGAGAATGTCTGATGTTGTCATGCGCAGCGGGGCAGGAAACAGTATACCTTGCTCTGATAGGCTAGTTTGTTAGCCAATCAGAGTCCAGCAAATTCGAATAATGAATATGAACCAGCTGCTGCTCAAGACCCGAATTTTAATGCAGACAGATTGAAAGGTCTGTTAATAAGTGTTTTCTGACGTTTTTTTAGATATAAAATGTTTCATATTATTGGTTAATACTTAAGAAATAACCACAAAGTCCTGAAATGTGTATGAAATGGCCTCTTTAAGCAGTCAGCTAAACATGGGATTATATTATTTACCGTAAAGTAGACCAAAATAGTTTTAGTTGAACAAACTGATTCAATATGAAATATTACTCTTGATGTAAAGCACTTTGGGATATTATAGGTGTGAAAGGTGCAATACACTAATGCTTACCACTGACTATGTTTACTATGATTACTAATGTTACGTATTAGACTCCTCAGCCAGCATGCGGTGTGTGTAACTCTTTATTGAAAAACCTTGTTTCTCTCGGTTACTGTGCCACCTACTGGTGACATCCAGTACATATACATGACATCTTTCTTCTTTTTTTTTTATTTTTTTATTTTTTTTTTTTTTATATAACACCATAACCCAGTTTTATCAACAATTGTTTTAACATAACTTGGTTAATATACTGTACCCAGCGATTAACACGTTCTGGTTGCCACCAACAGATAACCATGACAAATTAGTCCAAGAAGCTTGAAACTAGTCTGGCGAATAACAGAAAAATATAAACATTCTTTTTTGTTGTTCTTTTTTTTTTTTTTTTTTTTTTTGTTGTAAGTTGTAACTATATATAAGTCTTATTCTCTGTATCGCATTGGGAGTCTAACTGGCCTCCCAATGCGAGTGGTTTTCACAGACTCAGTCTTTGTGTTCAACTGGGGTGTGGCAACTGGTGATGTGTTTGCCACTGGTAACTGTTCTTCATGTAAGAGTCTCTCCTTGACATCCTCACTCTGATCAGTTACGCTTCCTGCCGGTTCTTCATTTTCCCTCAGCTGCAGCGGATCAGGTAAGTGTCCATCAACCTCTACCGGTTGTGTTGCAGTCCAGTTTTCCTTTGTTTTTAGAATATCTCTTCTGTTCCTCCTGTAGATTTGGTTCTTGTCCGTCTGGACTATATAAGATCTTGGCTTATCACATGTGTTCAGAATAACAGCAGGTTGCCATGTGTTCTGCTGTCTGATTCTTACCATTTCTCCTTTCTTCACTTCTGGAAGTTTTCTTGTTCCTTTATCAAAGTAGTTTTTCTGCCTTTTTTGTCTTTTTATCAAACTGCTTCTTACTTGTTTGAAGACTTGGGGCTGCAGCAGGTTCCTTGACACTGGAAGTTTTGATTTTAGTCGTCTTCCCATTAAAAGTTGAGCAGGAGAACAGCCCACTCCATCCAATGGTGTGTTCCTGTATTCCAACAGGGCAATATACAGTGGGGCAAAAAAGTATTTAGTCAGCCACCAATTGTGTAAGTTCTCCCACTTAAAAAGATCAGAGAGGCCTGTAATTTTCATCATAGGTATACCTCAACTATGAGAGACAAAATGAGGAAAAAAAATCCAGAAAATCACATTGTCTGATTTTTAAAGAATTTATTTGCAAATTATGGTGGAAAATAAGTATTTGGTCAATAACAAAAGTTAATCTCAATACTTTGTTATATAGCCTTTGTTGGCAATGACAGAGGTCAAACGTTTTCTGTAAGTCTTCACAAGGTTTTCACACACTGTTGCTGGTATTTTGGCCCATTCCTCCATGCAGATCTCCTCTAGAGCAGTGATGTTTTGGGGCTGACGCTGGGCAACACGGACTTTCAACTCCCTCCAGAGATTTTCTATGGGGTTGAGATCTGGAGACTGGCTAGGCCACTCCAGGACCTTGAAATGCTTCTTACGAAGCCACTCCT